>CAEGAE010043842.1:0-106555 GCA_903067095.1 Girardinus metallicus
AAAAAAAAAACTAAGGACAACGTTTCAAACTTTTGATGTGATTATTTAATTGTTTTGGGGCACAATAATTACATTTGCTGTCAATCATGTAGTGAGAATACCATCTCCATGTGTCTTTTTTGTTGAGTGAAAATGACTTTTGGTGAAACTATGACGACACGGCAAAGTGTCATAAATTGTCAGTTTGATAAACGTTTCATTAACCTAACTCTTTCATGATATTTTTTGGGTGTTGTTTTTGGCTATTTATATCACCTTAGTAACTCAAACCTGCAACACAGGTAATAGGTCACATGTCAGATTTGAGCCATTTTGATATGTGCATGTATTGTGGGAGGGCATAACAAGATCAGCTTATTGTTAAGAGATGGAAGAAAGATGCATGATAAAAGACAGACAGTTTAGAGGTTTAGAACAATAGGTGAAATGTATCTATTTATAGATAAAAGAAAGACAGTCAACTGTTGACATAAACTTTGCTCTAGAGGTTAGAGGTCAAGGATAAATACAAGGCATAGACTTCTACTTTTTTCAAAGTGTTGTTCAAAAACATGCAGTTATTCCCTTTGAGTTTACTTTAATCATGGATTTTATTTTCCCATCAGTGTTGTTCAGATCATTTCTGATTAGAAATAAATTAAACATGCATTAAATATACAGAGCTGTGTTTGAAAACACTTTTTATGTCACAGACATCTTTTATTTAACCAGATATTGAGATCTAAAGATAAACTTCAGAGTAAAACTACACTAAAGATGTTGACAGTGTGTGTGGGTGTGTGTTGCCATAACCCTGTTAGCATAGACTCAGGAGTCTTGACACAATAATAGGCCTATTCTTTCCCTAAAGACCCACAGTCATATGATTATTCAATCATATAAAATTGGAAACACAGTGAGTCTCTGAGATGGACTGAAAAAACAATCTGTCAGTGTATTTTATACACACTATTTGTGGTGATCAACGCTTTTCTAAAATGACCTCAAAAAAGAAAAAGGAAATCAATTTTCAGGTTCACTTAAAACAAAATGCTTCTTCTGTTCAGATATAAAATTTCTGCTTCTGTATTGAGGTTTCATGGGAATTATCAGCCCTGTGCTGTTTGTTGCATAGTTGAAACTTTCGTCATAGCAACAGGTTCAGTGTTGGTCTAGAAAAGTGCTATTTCTATGTAAACCGTACACTTGTAGGTGATCTGTCCATTCTCATCTGATCTCTGAATGAAGGCATCTCATTTCACTCAGCTGCTGCTCACTGGATACTTTCAGTTTTTCAGATCATCAGACCATTCACTGTAAATTCACAGTTCACACTCACTGTGACTGTCCACAGTTAATTAGATCAGGACATCTGGCACCAATCAACATGCCTTCCTCAGCATCACCTAAACCCCCTCTCTAAATTCTGATGCTCATTTAGAACTTCAGGAAGTTGTTGTCACTGTCTGTAGATGCCTAATTGATTTGCTGCCGTGTGATTTACGACATGTGTTCAACTGCAATAAAGGTGTATCTATTTAAAGGAACCAGTGAGTGTACATTTAGCAGATGTCCAGACAAGCTGCCCTTTCAGCATCTACCTGTTCTCCCTATACGTAGGTTCTGACTGGGTACTCCAGCTTCCTCCCACAGTCCTAAAACATCTTTAGGTTAGCTGGTCTCTCTAAATTACCCTTTGGTGTAAGTGTGTGTGCATGTGTTTATCTAGTGTGTCTATGCATTGCCCTGTAATGGAATGGTGGCCTTTCCATGGTGTACCCCGCATCTCGGCCGATGACCGCTGTGGGCAGTAGGTACCAGCTTAACAGGAATCCTGTAAGGATAAGAAACTGTAGATGATAAATGGATGGATGGGTCCTCCACATAGACCCACAAATGTCTGCTAGGCTACGCTTACACAAAATGGCTGTCCAGAAACTGCTGATATTTGTGGATACTGATTAGGTATAAGTGCATCGCCAATACACCTTGAGTTTGCTGTAGTTGTCATGCCGAGGCACCAGATGGCGCTGTAATTTTAGCATGTTGCAGAAATATGCATGCGCTATTGACCCTTAGCTTCCTCCTCTCTAGCTTCCACCTAACTTAGAAAACTTTAACCCATCTATAAACCAAGTGTTCATGTCACACATATATTTCTTATCAGATGTGTTAAATTGTGCAAGTTAAGTAGCACAATCCTATCCGTCATTGTTTTTGTGGCTATCTGCCCGTAAATGCATAGAATAAACCCTCCTCCACACCTCCACAGAGGGTGTGCTGTAAACGTTTCACTATGAGACCTGGTTTCAAAAAGTGCTAAAGGTCAGAGGCTCCGATCACTGGAGACATGTAAATTTATGGTTTCACTGAAAACTGGCTTGTTGTTAACGCAGCCTTAATGGTGAGTGAAAATACCTTTCATGGGGCCGTGCATGGTGTAGCAGTAGAGCGAGCGACCCATATTCTGATGCTACTAGTCCTCATCGCAGCCATCCAGGGATTGATTCCCGTCCCTGGAGCCTGTGCTGCATGTCTTTCCCCTTTCTATCTCTGCGCCTGTACTGTCCTGAATACTGCAAATAAATATCATTAGTGACACAAAAACCTTTCCTGAACACGTTTTCTTTTCTTTTCTTTTACTAAACTTTAGAAATTGTAATAGAGATCTACATTTAAAAATACTGAGAGGAACAAATCCCTATTGGTGCATCGGAAAGCTGGAAATATCTGATAAGAAATGATTGATGACACTCAGCGGCTTTGTCAGTTTTCATCTTTTACAGTCTGCTTGAGATTTTTGAGCTGCCGGTTTATTTTTCTATTTTTTCTGTGACAACGAGTGCACATATTCAACAGAATTTATGCAGCACACATTTAATCAATGGTTGTGTGAATGTGCTGATTTTCATGTCATCTTTTGAAGTAGAGCTCTTCTTGCTGCCAGAAGCTTACGGTGCATGCTTACCATCTTTATTTTACCAAAGCATGAAAAATGAATGGGGTTCTGACGGTGATATTCATATGAGGATACACACGTGTGCAGAGTCGGAGTCTGTGACACACACACGTTGTGTCACCAACATCAGCGTGCATCCTCTTATGCATTCAAGCATGTCTCTGAGTGTTTGCGTCACAGACTGCTTGTCAGCATAATAAATGACCAAGCAATTAATTAGGAATGATACCCGAACCATTGGAGACAGCTGCGAGAAAAGTCAAAAGTTCAAAAGAGGTTATGCTTCAATTAAAACATTCATTAAGACTACCCAGTTTACTCCGTCAGCTGTGACAAATGACTCGCTGCTGCTGGTTTGCTCCCACACACACACACACACACGGGTTTGTGTGTGCATTCTTGTCAGGACATTTCATGAACACTGACTCACGGTTGTCTTAGCATCACAAAATATAACCATAAACCTAGCGATGAACAGCAAAACCCAACTCTTACTTTTTTGCTTCCCATTTGTAATCAGATGTCAACATTTATTTGCCTCAAGTCAGAAAATCATTTGAAAAATCTCCAGAATCTTGTCATCTGATTGGGAAATTTGGTTGCTTCTCATCTACCATGACGTTCACACTCGTAACATGGATAGGTGCAGTGTTAACCTGTTTACTTGCACTTCTATGTCATTAAATCAGTAACAAACATAGTACTCCACAGCCTCTGTCAGTCAAAATGTTGCAGCATTGGTATGTCCTGATCTCATTGCAAACAGGACATTTGCAATAACTAAAAACTTTAGCTATTTTCTGTGTCAGTGATGTTTACATTCTTGCCAGGCACACAGTAAGAAAAGAAGTTACTCACTGTTTAAAAAAAAAACAAAAAACTACTAAAACTTACCGAATTAGGTCATTAACCAAGTTTCTGTATTTGACCACTGCCCAGTAAACCTTGTATAAGTCATGATTTCTGCTCTCCTGCTCACATATCACCACGCTGCCACAAGCCCCGAGCCACAAGAAGTATCTGTCGGTTTGCAAAAACCGCCCACCTTTTTCTGTAGGTTCAGTTATAATGAAAAAGGCATACATCTGCTTGTTTCAGGAGGAACTGTATGCTCTACAGCCGTAGTGGTTTTTTATATCACTGACTTTGTTCAGTGTTCCTTAATGCTTATAGAAAATCACACAAAATTCTGATTGGTGAAAAATAAATTCCAGGCTATAGCAATCAGGAGTAATTATCATATCATCTCCCACAGATACCTATCTAATGACACTAACTTATTAGCACAAGCTTGTTGTCTCCATGTGAACTCTTGTTTTTTGATAATATAGATGCTAATAAGGTACAAAATAACAAATACATACAAAAATACACGATCCCTGACTCACTGTGACTAGGAATGGATGAACAGACAGCCAATCAGTCATCACAGACCCAGCAAGTCCCTGTGTGCATCTAAAGTGCATAACTTAAATTGTAACCTGTCTGAAACTTGGTAAATAAATGAGTCAATACAGATGTCACAGCTGCGGACGACCTCTGTGTTTCATTGGGCACTTTGTATCTGTCAGTTTACAGGGAAATTGTTTTGTTTGTTCTCCGGTGGACTCTGAACCAGAATGATGTTTTCTGTAAATTTCTATTTGCCTTTCAGAAAAGTGGAGTCATAAATAATGAGATCTGCAGGACCGGATAGGTTGTGCAACAAAAAAGTTTGTTTTTTAAAGATGTGCTTACATCAGACAAAACACAAAGAAAATTAGTCCGCAAACGGGTGGTCATGACCCTACACAACGCCAGTAAGCAGACAGCTCGGTCAGTGATTTCAATCTTTATGTTAGACACAACAATCTCTGAAATAATGCTGCCCGTCTGTTTTGTCAAGAGGCATTTTATCAACACCAGAAACCCACTGGAGTACCTGAAAATCATTTTCCTCCTGCAATGATTGTCGGGTAAATTGAGCATATTGTTTAACAAAAACGAGGGGAGCACTTTATGCTGCAAAGAGTGGAAGAGACTCCATTACACATGATAAACTTGGGAAACAGACTTTTTTTTTTTATGTAAAAAGTCCTTGCTACTAATACACTTGGCACAGAAAGTAATGGAGTTTATGCTTAGTCAATTATTTTACTATAACAATGCCTCTTGGAAATACAGGTAATGCAGTATTAATAATAAAATTGGCTGCCTGCAACTTGTACAGTGTAAGGAAAATCCAGTTGTGGGTTGAACAGCAGAGTTTAGTAGGCGAGTTTCACTCATGAAAAACTCAATACAAAGACGATTTACTAAGACACAATGTTGTGCCATTGACCCTTGTTTATTTTTTTTGTTTGTTTATTTGTTTGTTTCAATTATATGTTTTAAGTCCCCAGATAGTGTCTAGGAAATGGGGGAAATAACAATAGCAGACAATCTGGGATGAATGTTAAGGCAAAAGACAAGACAAGCAGCCAGTGCTGCACGTAGCAGATGATTAAAGTGGAGAGATATATTAGCAACTTGACAATTTAACCATTCAGCAAACTGAGGCCTTACTAGTGAGTGGAGGAGACCTACACAACCACAATAGCTTGCATAGTCTCCTGATGCAGGTCACCAACTTGGTCACACACTGCTGTGGGATGGCATCCCATTCTTCAAACAGCATTTGCTGCAAGTAAGCCGATATGTTTGTGTGGGTCACTGTACGCCACTCCCAAAACACCCACAGGGCTTCAGGCAGGCGAACTGATCAAATCCTGGAGGTAGTCTCTGATGAACACCATTCTTTGAGGGTCAGTGCTGGCATAATGGGGGACAGAGTCTGGTCCCAGCTATTGGAGACATAAAATTGCCACTGTGTTTAGAATCTAATCTCAATGTCTTTCTGCATTTAGATTGCCTAAAACAAAAAGTCTTGTCTTTTCAGGCTTATGCTGCCCCACGTCATCACCTCCTCCACCAAAAGCTGTCTGGTATTGACAAAAAGATTCTGGCAATGGGCACACTAACAAATTCTACCCTGCTGCTTGTCCCACAAATTCAGTTTCCTTACAAGCATGACACTATGTGAAAGGAAAAAAAATGGTTTGAGATTGATTTCCAAGAGGTAAGTTACAACAAGTAATTGACCAAATCTAAATTTCCTCATTTGTTTGTGCTCAGCTTATAACATTTATCACTTGAACATTCTCAGTTCATGGAAGGTATGCATTACCCACCGCTGCCCATAAGACTGCAGACCAGTAGCGTCACTCAGCCTTTGAAGGAAGTAATTCTGAAACACAATTTCACAGCCAAACAGCACAGCAGTGTTTATCTTTATTGGTTGGACCTGGCTTTAGTCCATTGTTGACGTTCAATAGGGTTGGGATAGGAGCCTTATCAGGGCCTTTTCATATCTTCCTTTGAACTGGTTTGAATTGCTCAGTGTGTATTTGCCTTGTTGTCCTGTCAGAGCACCAAACTGTATCCAACTGTCTTAACTGTCTAGCTTTTAGTTTCCATTAGAATGGCCCGGTACCACTGGCAGGGGGCCGGGTTTGGTATGACACCAAACCCACCATGAATAATTTGAAATGCATCTTTAAGCTTGAAGGCCTCTCTGTCCCTCATGTCATCATTCTTCTTGTCATTTTGTCCAAACAGCTTAGTCTTGTCTTTCCTGACTTTAAGACTTTTCCACAGAAGACATTTAGCTTGTCCATGTAAACAGCTGCACATTATAGCCAAACATTAGGGACTTTCAAGCAGGTTTCCTTCAGTCTAAATTTACATTGAACTCTTATTTATGGAAAGGGACACTGACGTTCCAGTGGACACCCTGACTGTTTCTACTGAGGGTGGTAGCTTGGGTGAGATGACTGAGACCTGGATGGAAATGTATGTTTCATTAAAAACACTTTTGTACTATCAATCTAATCTGAAACAATAATTAAAAAAAAAATTAAAAAGTCATTAAAAGCCCAAAATGCCTCTAAGTAAGGTTGTTTCTTTTCGTTGCCTTTTAAACTAATGTAGATGTTGCAGTAATCTTTGGGCCCATAAGACTGACCCAGTTAGAACGAAGGCTACAACATCATACAATCCTTACGGGGAAATTTTGTACTCGCTTGATTTGAGCAGAGAAGTTTCTGACCTCATTCATCTTACAAATCCAAGCACACAAAAGGTGAATTTCCCATTAAGGTATTAATTAAAATGAACTCATCTACTCAGTCATCTGTGACATATTGCTCAGTTAGCACTGTGCTCTCTTTGAGGTATTCTCCTGCGGTTCCCTGACTCATCATGTGTTGCTGTATGCAAGGCAGACTTAGGGGAATTCCTGCTTCCACCTCTTTGATTTTCAATCTCCTCTCTTTTTTTGAGAAAAGAGCTCAATATTCCCTTCAAGGACACTCTGCTGTGTGATTTGGACTTATCTATTTAATTATGTCTTGGTTATATTCAGAGAAGATGAGTCAGTGTTAACCGTTGTTGGAAGTGCAGCTTGAAGCAGAACTCCAAGTTTGAGTAAAAAAAAAACCTGAGTTTTTAAAGTGTCTCACATTTGGTTAGTTTCGGTTATGAATAATATTTTGAGCTTTATATAAACCTCAAGAGCATTAACTTTGTTTTTCTCAATTGCATTTTTCACACTTAGCATCAGCACAAGAAACCGCAAAACATAGCTGAGGGGTGTCCAAAGTGCAGCCCAGGGGCCGAATGTGAATGATTTTGTGTGGTCCCCCCCACATTGCAATTTAAAAACGACAAAGTGGTTCATACAGATGGAGACTTTTTGTTTTTAAGTAGTGCAAAGTTATTACAAATGAAAACCTTGATTTGATGCAATAGAAAGTATTGTTCTTTTAATAACCACATTTTTGTCATTCTCTATTTTCACAATAAAATGGAGTGCATACATTTTGTATTCCTTTTGATATTTACTCAAAAACAGACTTTTTTCACCCAGATCTGCTCTTAGTTCATTGATTACTTAGCTAAATACACCACAAATGATGAAAAAATGACCCAAATTCTCCTATAGCATATTTTTGTGCTTTTCCCCCCAACCAAGTCCAGAAAAATTTCGGCAAATTGGATACCTTCCTTTTAAAAGTGCAAATTCTTTAAAAATTTTGTCTACACATTGTTTTACAGATCTCATTCTTACATAGAAATCTACTTCATTTGTTGATTTAAATTGTAACAAGCTTAATTTCTTGTTGAGCAGGTAATTCTTGGTGATCTTCAGTTGCTTTAGAAATGATTTTGGCCGCAAATACTTCTGACTCAATGTCCATGTGACAAAGTGTTTGGACACAACTGACCTAGCTGATAACATAAAAGTCTTGCTAGAAAAGGATAGCGAGTATTTCTGTCAATGATAGTGTCAGGGTCATGAAGATGAGCCTGGTTTATGAACAAGATAGTCAAATGGATTTGTCATGTTTTCATTCTCCAATAAAACGTCAGATCTTTGTGAAAATGCTAAAGGCAGAACTACACACTGTTTGAAATCTATATTTACAGTAAGTGAAGTACGTGAGTATTACACACTGAATATGATGCTTAATATTTTTACTGCAGATGTTCATTGTCATTCTAATTTGTTTGCAGCATGGTGCAAAAGTAAAGTTCGATCTTACAACAAACATGAATACTCTGCGGATGAAGTTGTGCACAACTGTAAACAATATGGCCAGTGACAGCTGCGGTTGATCTGAGAGAATTTTATTCAATCTGAGAGAATTTTCTGGAAAGAGTGTCAAAGAAGTACATAAAGACGACAGATTTTAAAAACTAGCGCTACTGTTTTAGTCAAGTCTTAAATCTAGTGCTTGCAGTGATTTATTGGTTGAGTGACAACAGTTAGTGGTGACACTAATTCTAGTCTGTGGCCCCAAGTACAGTAATGCTGGTACTAAAGTACAGATTTCAGCCACAGAAACAAAAAGTTCCGGTGCTAAGCAGATGTTCGCACCGCTCCAGCACTAGAATTTCTAGAATGGCATTTGAAACAAAACCAGGAGGCCAAAAGCACCAATCAATAAACCACTAAAAACTACTATCAGCAGCTGTGTCTCCATTATTCATATAATTATGCAGTTTAATATTTCAAAAATAAATTCCCTCAATGGAAACATTCCGATTTTGACAAACTTTTTCATATAAAGTTTTTTTTTTTTTTTTGGCCATATCAAAATTAGTGTATTTCGCAAAACTACATTGGATAATTAACCATTAATCATTTCTAATGTTATCAGCAGTAACACTTCTCTTACTTGTAGTAAAAAGATTTCATATCTCAAATAGTACATAAAACATCCAACTGTAACTTCAAGTAGAAACGTAAATGATACTTGGGTGATCAAAACAGCACCAAGCATACCAGTGTAATGTCTTGTGAATTTGTTAATAGTTACTGTAATATCTTCAAATTGCTGGGAAACCAATGATCTAACCAGTAGTCACATTTCAACCAATGATCATCAACCAAATGTTACTGCTGGTGGAAAAGAAGAAGAAGACAACAGGAAGTGGTAGCAGGTTGATGGAGCGTCATGTTTTTTAATGACTTGTCACGTGAACAAACTTATTCATGTGTGATTTTAATTTAGCTTCTTGTTTTTGTGTAAACACAGCAATTGTGAAATTGTGTTTTGTTGACTTTAGTGTAATATCAACAAAGTTTTGCTCACATTAGTAATGGAAACGCTGCTGCTGCACCATTCACTCACCTTGGACCACTTATCTTCTCCAGTGGTCGTCTAAGCGGTTGCTTCACTCAGCCTGAACTCCATGCGGTTTTAGACAGCAGAACTAAAAGCTAAATCAAAATCCTGCGTACAAGTCGCCACAAGGTGCAATTTTTAGATTTCACATCTTTTTTTTCCAGCCTACTTAATTTTTTTTTTCCTTTCCTTGAACCACTGCTGCTCTGTTAATGTTACCATGGTTGCTGCTTATTAATCACCAAACATGACAAAGACAAATTCTCATGTTAAAACGGTTTAAGAACCAGACATCTGGAAAAACAGCGTGAGCTTGGGTAATTAAGAAGAAAGCTGTGTTAATGCGTGCTCCTGTGAGACGGTACATACCTGTGTGTGTGTCTGTGTGTATCCACTCTGTTATGACCAAGTCTGGCTTGTTTCTTTTTTTTTTTTCCAAATTGATTTAAATTATAAGTGCATCTGTTACGTGCTGGCCTCTGCTGAGCTCTGATTACTGGAAGCTAGCAGGCAGATACAAAGGAGGTGAAGGCATAAAGGAAGCTCTGCTGAATGTGTCGCTGCTTACGGAGTCTAAACAGGGCTGCTGTAATTAGGGGAAAGAAGACGTAACAAAACACACCATTTGCAAAAGAAAAGGACATTTTCAGGAGTAAAAGCATTAATAATTTTTCATTATCTTGCATTAATTAACTTGAGGTTACTTTTCATGATGAAAAATCATTTTTATGTAAAAAAAAAAGTTCAGATTGATTAAAAATATGAATTATTTTACAACATAAAAGACAGTACGTCAATGATGAGTAAAGTAATGGTGTAAAAAAAGTAATAGACATGAGAAGTAAGTTGTTTTATGACTGGTAATGTCTATTGATATGTAAAAATCCCAATCAGAACTGAAATTTTCAGCATGTATGATTGAAGACACATGAGAAGATAAAGCTCAGATAAAAACTATTTAGTATACAAACTGACCTGCATAAATGTGACATAAAGTTCTACTGCATGCGTGGCATCATTAAAACAATGCCAGTGGCAGTTAAAATAGCTGTGGAGATGTTTTTTTCCAATCTGTTGTAGGACTCCAAGAGGAATGGAGCAGAAATGTTTTACCCCAGAGAATCCATTAAAGATTAAATCCAGACGTTTGCATACACTGTCTGAAAAGCAGAAGTGTGCAGAGTACTCACAAATTTTACTCAAGTAAGAGCAGAACTACTAAAAACATATTTTTATTCAAGTAAGAGTGATAAACATCTGTCCTAGAAATGACTCAAGTAAGAGTAAAAAAGTGTTTGGTAAAAAAAATCTACTTGAGGACTGAGTTACTGATCAAATTATCAATCAATTAATTTAAAAAAAAAAATGACATAATCAGACGGACCAAAATTTAAAGTTACATGGAAATTTTGGTATTTTAAAAACCATATAATTCATATAAATAACAAAATCAGACAAAATAATTTTTTTACAAATCAATATAAAACGTATGAATCCTGAACAAAAACTGGTGAAGTTTTGGTTTTTCATTCAGTGGACAGAGAATGCAGAAATTTTAATCCAGGAAAATTTGGGGCTTTACTTGAACATACGTTTTACTTTTACTTGAAAAATGCTATTGGAAGATTCCCTCTCTCCTGTAACATCCATTTCTCTGCAGTCCTTCAGAGACTCTTATAACCTTGTTATAGTGACTATTTCCCTCATCGTCTTTATTATTAAAAAAATCTGGTTTAAATCTACTCATATCACCTTTTGGGAAATCATATTTTGTTTATTTCTCAGTTACCTTCGTCTGCTGCCATTCCCTGGATGCCTCACCTTAGTTTCATAGCAGAAGTCCTCAGAGGAAAACCTGAACATCGTTTATTTTTAACCCTGGTTCTTCCATGTACTGTCACTGCTGGGCTCCTTTGTGTCTCTGATGTTTTAGAAGAAACCTTTAGGATCAGCAAATATTATGCATATAATTCTAATAAAAGCACCCGTTAGGCTTATATCCTAAATATTTTTGTTTTTTTATGAAAATCCCAATAAATTGTAAGTACAGTTCAGTTTTTCAAGTGACCAGGGTAACTGGATAAATTTTTTCCTTCCAAAATCACGGTGAGTCAATATACTTGACTTTAAATAGATAGTTAGTTTGGACATTCATACGTATTTTTTGGAGTTTTGTAGACAGTCAGCTTAGTTTTGCACAAATATCAGCTCACAGCACTGTGTCACCATAAAAACACATTTAGACTAAAGTACAAAAATGGATGTTTTTTAAAGTCTCGTTATATTTCTCTTTTATTTACCGGTAGTTACACTCTTCTAGGTAATTATGATGAACACTGCTGTCAACTTGACTGTGATGGGAAATGTTTTCTTAATGGACTGCCTCTTCATCGTAAAGTCTTCCTTTATGAATCTTGAACTCTTTTGTGCCTAATAATAAAATCATTACAATGCTTGAATGAAAGTAGCTTTGTTCTTTATTAGGCACCACAGAGATGCAGAGATTAAAAGAGAAGCTAGCAGAAAACACAACTGCACAAAAAAACTAAACAAAAAAAACAGCAAGTTTGTTTTTGTAACTTTTACAGTGAGGTTATTAGTAATATCTCACCTGCCTGTGGTCGTCTCGACTGTAGAGCGCATGTTCTTTGTTGGTGTGCTTGGGAGCATGTTTTTCCTTGAGCTGCTGGTGAAGCCAGAATGTCTTTAGCACTCACACCTGTCACTGACCCATTGGAGTCTTCTAGTCTTTAAGGAGATGGTGGCCTGATTCCACTTCCTCTCCTGAATCCCTACTGGCCCACGTCTGCACCTCTCTGCTCTTAGTCCTGGGATAGAAATTCTCAGAGGAATTACAAACCCTTTTTTCTGCTGCCCACCACCATACATCACTCAGAGGTACACCATACGTTTTAGCCTCCCAGCAATTTGAAGATATTACAGTAACTACTAACAAATTCACAAGACATTACACTGGTGCTGTTTTGATCACCCAAGCATCATTTACGTTTCTACTTGAAGTTACAGTTGGATGTTTTATGTACTATTTGAGATATGAAATCTTTCTACTACAAGTAAGAGAAGTGTTACTGCTGATAACATTATAAAAAAAATCCTGAAAATAATCTGAGCTAACTGTTAAAGTTCAAGCTGTCAGGATACATATGATCTTTTAAACTTGTTTGCCAAGAGTATGTTGAGAAATAACTATTTGCCATTCATTTTTAGCAACATCAAATGCCTAAATCACCAAAACTAACTACAAGTAATGACACCACATGCATATATTGATACAGAGGAACAGTGATAGCTGTCTTTTCATGTGACAGGATTGTCACCAGGAGTTTCCCCCCTGAAAATTAGGCTATTTTTTCCAACCCTTGGGTGCATTACAGCCATTACCCAGCACAGCCATGGTTGTGTGTACATAGGAAGCTATATTTATGTTCTTCACTCTGACGCCCTGTCATGTTCACATGAGATATTAAAATGAAATTTACAGCTGCTGTCTGAAAGAATGGGATTACACACAAACCCTCCCACAGACAACAGCAGGGCAAAGGAAACACATGCAGATTGGAACAGTGGAGTTATGGTTCTTAACACCTTTATTTGAAATTTGGACATTTTTTTCATGAATATTTATAAACTAATTGAACATTTGGAGTCCAAAATAATTAAAAAATGTTTTTTAAAATTTCTACGTCAAATTTCTTCCTTTTTTGTAGCCAACATGACATCTGATGGGATGTGAGGAGATTATTACATGATGCAGCATTGGAAAGAAAATGTCCCCATTTACAAAAAACTATTTACAAAAATATGGCATTTAGCATTTTTTCCCCCTATTTTTTATGGTTTATTGAATGAGATGTGACCAACCTGTAACTGTTTTTGTAATGAGCTACAAGTACAACCAGTTGTTGAAAGGACTGGGAAAAATGAAATTGATCATTTAGGTGTTACTTCAATCTTAAAGTAAAGTGTTCATGTTGATATAAGTTTCAGCTTGATCTGAATCAATACTTCAGTATGATTCCATTAAAAGGTTCTAATTAGTAAGTATTTTACCCACAGTAGATTTGGTTGTGAACATTTTCACATTTTGCCGCATTAAAGCCATAAACCTTAGTGTGTTTTTGCGTGATAACTGCTAAAGTAGTGTACAGTTCTTAAGTGGAATGAAAATTATGTTTTTAAATATTTTAAAAACATTTTTTTTTTTTTTAAATGTGGCATCATCAACCTTCCAGAATCAGTATTTGACTGGAATTTGTGTCCATTCTTCTTCACAAAACAGCTTGAGTTCACTTGGACTTAAGTGAGTTAACAAATTCTAACACATGAAACCATTCTGTTGAAGCTCTTGCTGTGTGTCCAGTAACTCGGCTGGAAGGAGAATCACTACATAAGTCTCAATTATTTTTGCAACGTTTCACAGTTTTTTCTTCAGTACTGTATCCGTCTGTCAAATAACTCGGACCAGATTCCCTGCTCCTGCTAAAAATAAATAGATACAAGTTTTTGCAGTGAACTAAAAGTCCTCTGTTATCTGTCCATCCACTTTTGGGCCTGAACCGCCCGATGTTTAAAAGTAATCAGGTGAAATTTGAAATTCGTGCTGCGTTGCTACATGTCCGTGTGCGACTGAAAGAGGAGCTGAGCCTCAAGCTGCTGCACAATAGACAGGCAAGGAGTCCAGGTTCAGCCAGTCACCTCAGTGGTTTCCAGTTCACCATTCACCTTTTTTTTATTATTATTATTTTATCTGAGCGAGAGCAGAGGCAGAGAGCAGATAAGAGAGAGGTGAAATAAAACGAGGCCACAAGGAGAAAAAAAACCCACCAGAACCTGACAAAGAGAAGAGAACAAAGCATCCTTCAGCAGGTACAAGACATATTTATGCTGAAGACGAGGTGAAAAATGATGTCTGGGAGGGATGTGTACCTGAAGAAGAGAATTAGTCTAATGAGATATTGCCAGCTATGGCTGACTTGTGTATTTTCTTTTAAAAAAAAGTTTGTTGAATGAACAAGGCAAAGTTTCAAAACGTCTCTTGCAAAATCTTATTTATATCTTAATTATTTCAACACTTTGAAATATTTGAACATTTTGTAACTTCCTATCTAAAAATCAGTTTTACAATGAAAATGTATCAACCGTCTTTGCCAGTGTTTTTTCTTCCTTCTGGCAGAAACAATGTTATATGTGCAGCCAGAAACTTGATAGCTTTAAGCTTTTCAATTTCACCAGTCGCTAAAGTACCTAGAGGGCTAAAGGCTAAAGGGGAGGGCTATAAAAATACAGAGACCCCCTAAAAGAAGTAAGAACAACAGACCCTATGGGCTCTAGAGGTTTTATACTTCATGTCACCTGCAGTTATATTGGACTGCTCAAAGGTGAACCTCACATCTCAACCACTAACAGCTGAAGACAAGCATTAGCTGCCCGCAGCATTCAGCATTCAGCAGAAGAAGTAAAGCAGGAGGATGGATGGATGGATCTGTTCAGCATTCATTTTATTATATTTAGCAGAATTACTTTGTTGTATTTATATCTAATACTTTTTAAAAAGTAAAAATGAGACGTTGCAGAATGACCTCACTGCCTCAATTTGCTTAATTATATAAATACTTTAATTGTGGATTTTTTTAACAGCATTGTGTGTTGGCTGGAAAGATTAGTTGGTTAAAGGCCAAATCTGATTGTGTAGGTTTGCATTCACATCATGAAAGAGGAAGTTAGCCCCATTATTTAACTCTGAGACGGAACTTTAGCTGGTGAAATTGGTAGCAATGTTATATCAGTTGTAACAGAAGGTTTCTTAAAAATGTAAGCATATAAAAACAGGACAAACATACTTGCATTATTAGAAAAACCTTTTAAGTAAAGTTTAAGATCTTCTCGAGCTTTAATCCATCTATTGATCAGTTCTAAAGTTGCCATTTTCATTCCTGTTCCTTATCTCTTTCATTATGATGTTTGTTTAAACAATGAAATAAAGATAATCTCATTACTGCTGGAACATTTCTGAGATAGGAACAGCTTTGTTATTGCACCTGCCTCAAGATCAATGCAAAAAGTTTCTAATTTTATTTTCTTGTCATGCCTAAATTGTTTCAGTGTTTGGTAAGTGATTACTTGTGTTTGTTTATTTTAAAAAGAGAGGAACTATGCTGAAGGTTTTTATAATTCAAAGCAGGACTGAACAAAGTTTTATTAGTCAGAAATAACTGTGCAATATCACCATCAGCCCACAGGACAGAAACACTGTGGGGACAGACATAAGTGCAACACAGGAAATGGTTATTTAGAATAGTCCTAATGTTAAATCACATCTTTTAGGTCATTCCTACAATCAGAGTTAAGTGGAACATTTAGAAGTATCAGTCGTTTCTCAAAAGCGATGGGTTAAAGGTCACAGCCCCCTACATTAATCATGCAGCACATACAGTAATGAGAGAGCTTCAAAAGAACTGCTGGGTCCAGCAAAGCATCATCATCTTATGATACGCTTAAATGACTGATACAGATAATGAATAAATGGATGAAATTATAATTGCTGGACTATTTCACGCACATTAGACATCTAATTGTGATATAGTATTCTTCTAGGCTTGTGGTTTTTAAGTCTTACATTGAAGCGAACCTTGTGTAAAGTTTCCTTCACGTAAGAGTTTTTCCCATTTGATTCCTCTGGAACTGTGACATTGAAGAAAATAGACTTATAAGAATAAAAACCTTTTCTTGTCATGTCTGGAGCCAAAGGCCACATACAGAGGATGAGATGGACTGCATGCACACCACAGGAAGTCGCAATGAAGATCTGGAAGATGATCCACAAGACCTTGACCTTTACCATAAAGTGACTGGGAGGGCCGGGTCGTCCTTGACCTTCACTGGGGAACCCAGGAAAGATCACTGGATGTGATGGAGGGGGTGAAGCACAGGAATCAAAAGTGATAACAGGAGGATCATTATATTGCTGATTATTATGGACATCATGTTGGATGTTAAAGATAATTGAGGAGGACAGAAGGGCAAAGACTGGAGGTGACAGCAGTTACCCTGGAGACAGACATTAGTGACGATGATGAAACAGGTGTTGCAAAAAAAAAAAAAAAAAAAACAGGACTAATTTGGCTCTGGATAACGATTAATAGAGGCAAACGGCAAATATTAACAGAATTTGGGACTCTGACCACTAACAGCAGGTAAGGCTGTGAACTGTTTTGCACAAGGACACAACAACAGAGGCGGACGGAGCGGGTATCTAACTGGCAGCCCACTAATTACAGGACAAATCCCTACCACCATCACCACCATCAACAGAATTAGTGGATCTATTAGCTTTGGTATTAGTAGTTGAGAGAGAGGAAATGAATGCTCAGATAAAATGGAAAAGGTTGAATAGTAAAGGTTCTCAATAACCTCACAAAATGAATGTGTACCTTGGACTCAACGGCCTGATTACTCTCAAGAAGTTCAGCACAACAACACAAAGCAAACACAATAAAATAAACAATGCATAAATGGTTTCATTCAAAATTATTTTCCTCTGCTCACACTTGAACCATTTTTATGAACAGAATGGCATCTGATGAACAAAGAAACCCCATTGCAATAGTCCGGAGAGTTGATGTTGCTGTGTGCCGTCTTCTCACGGCAGAAGAGAGGAAACCGATTTGTTGACATAATATGATCTTTGGTATGTGTTTAATATGCACCAAGAGGCAAAACAAACCTTCTTACCAAGGTGCTCTGGCGAGGAACCGGGTTCTGGTTCTGCTGGAGGTTTCTTCCTGTTAAAGAGGACTCTTTCCTCTCCATTGTTGCTACATGCGTGCTCAGTATGACGGAGTAGTGTAAAGTCAACAACTCAATGCAAGTGATTGTCTGCTGTCGCTGTGCGGAGGAGTGAATGCTACGATTAAAAGAATCGCTGCTGTCTGCTGGGTCTCCATTCCTTTAAACTAATATGAATAATGAATTGAACTAAACACAAAGTTTGATCAATTGGAGTGTATGTGTGACTGAACTGAAATGACTCAAGACGACATGCTGCTGTGAATTGGCACTATTTAAATGAACTGAAATGAATTGACACAGAGGTGCTGAATACAAATGCACACTGCATTTTTCTCAATTTTATTATGAAAGAAAAACTTTTTCATTTTACATCTCATTCACACATTTTTGTTGTCACACATATACAACGCTAATTTAACTGACTGAGTTTAAAAAGAAAAGTTTAGGGGGTATGAATAATTTTCCATGACAATGTAGCTACAAAAACCTAAAAGTCAGAGAATTTACTAAGTTGTTCCATGTTGTCATTGAAGTCATTATAAGTAACTAGGCATTTTACCTGTATGTGTTCAAAAAGAGAATAATAGAAGTGGTATGGGTTTTTTGGACTAAATGTGAACAAGTGACTGTAGTTCAGTCCAGAATTGTCAAGAACTTTTTATATTTGGAAGTTGTTAGACTAGCAAAAAAAAGATATAAAAAAAAAAACTAGGATATTCTCTTTACAACCCAAAATAAACATTTGTAACAGTTAGCCTGCTTCAGAAACCAACTATTAAAATCACTCAGCCAAACTAAAGGCATTCTAGAGGTGACACAGTCACTGGAATTTTGTATCATCCTCTTTGTATTATGTGCTGTGCATTATTTGACCATCTGCTACAAATATGATAACCCCGTTACCATTGTGTTTTCTGCTGCTTATCGTTAGCACGTCATTTTGTGAGAACGCCTTTTCATGCAGAATTTCATTAAAATGTGTCGCACAGAAACAAAACAATCTGTTGAATATGATGTGCCTTGTTTTCCCTTGTCATCACGGCTCGGAGTCCAAATTGCAGACAAGACCTCTGCAATGTGTCTCATTAGTGCTTCAGGTGGTCAGTTCATCAGTTTACATGTTTGCCTGATTATCCACCAGCCCAGTCCGAGGGAAACATCTGGGACCTTTTACCAACATCCCAGCCATCTGGCTTGGCTCGGCCAAAACGTTATTCCTCTCTGGCTTTAATGGAGCTATTTTAGGATTTATCACTAATGGTTAATTTAAACTGTAATGACATGGAGGACAGATTCACAGCAGTACTGTTTGACATAAACTCAGTGTTTTTGGTAGACGAGAATAAGAAAGAACGATTATAAGATGACGGTGGAAATAGGAAGCAATATGTCCTCAACATTGTTTTTTGTTTCACTTTTTGATATGTGGAATGCTGATTAAAGCTTAATGTCATACAGCAGAAGGAAGGAAAACTTTACCAGGCGAGAGTGAGTGAGAGAAACCAGATTGAAAATGGATTTTCTTTATTCAGACATGAACATTTAACGCGTCAGTTTTTCTCTCAAAACATCAACTGCTGTTTTACAGATGCGTAAATCTGTCCAAAACTGCAACATTTGTTGCATCCTCAGCTCGTTTCAAACGAACCAAACACTTTGACACAAAAATGACATAAAATCCTCTAAAGAACACTTTGGTGTGTTTCAAATTATGTGAATGTGAAGCAGACTATAGCACAGAGCATTGTGGGTAAACACAACCAAAACAAACGGGCAAGTCTAGTGCTAGTGGGAGAAATGTTTTGTGGTCTTTTAACAAAGACAGAAGAGAAACCCTACAACCGCTAAAATCTGACGCCACTCCATTTCAATTTACTTTTCATAAAGAAGGAAGTTGTCCTTAGTGTCTTGTTCAGAGGTTTTCGTGTCGTTTTCTTCGGTGGTTCCTGGTGCAGCGCCACCACAGGTTGCAGAAAGGGTTTGGTTATTTTGACACAGTCCAGTATGAAAGGTGAACCGTACCAACTGAAATGTAATTGCAATTTTGGTTCCCAATTGAACCGAGTTGACTGGACCATCAGGTGTGAAAACACTTTAAATCCTTCAGTTATTTGCAGAAGAAATTCTGTGGGTCTTTCTTGGCACTAAAGGAACATGATTTGATGTATTTGCTGTTTTCTTGCTTCAAGACTAATGGTTTCTCGGCAATAATAACACAACTATATATGTGTACCTGCTGCACAGGTACATATATGTGGTTACTGGTTCAAACTGCTATCCAATATGGCAGAGTAAAAATAAGTGTTGCTATGTAGATCAGGAAGTGCCACCACTTATCACCTGTCAGTCACATGCAGTTGTGCTGCTTTGATTATTGGATTAAAAAATAAATCTGGGCTCCTAAGAGTTGCAAGTTGTTGCAGAAAGTGACTGAAACTAATGGTGGAAACAAGTGAAAGTTGAAGGTCTCCTTGAACTTTACATCTGTCAGCCAGAACCGACTCTTAGATGAACGATGGAACTTCTTCAATAGTCAAAAGTTTCATTCTACCTCATGATCTCAGCTGGAAACAGTTCTGGATTGAAACTGTCAGGAGGAACTCTACGTATGTCGATGTGTACAAGTGAAGCATGACGTTCTGGAAAGCTACGACTACAACTGATATGTCAGCGTGTGCACAGAAGACACTAGGAGATGATTTCAGTTGGCGCCTACTGGTTGCACCAGCTAATAGCATTATTTTCATGGTGTGTGGGAACGCTCGTTACTTCCAAAGGTGCTCACGACGGCCTTAAGGTGATGCAGCAGCCACTCTGTCTTCATGTGCAAAGGAAAGAATGTGCCAGTCTGCCATGCTTTCTCATTATTATGCTCAGCTCAGCTGTGCTGATAGATTTAACTCATATTTTAATTCTTTTAATGTAAATCCCTTTTCCGTATAAAAGTGTATAATGTAAAGCTGCTGTCGCTGTCATAAGGTGTGTATCCAAGGAAGAGCCAAGGCACAGGCAGCCACTCAAATAAGACATTTTGAAGGTTTTATAACAAAAAAAGATACTTACAGACCTTAAACAGAACATCTTGGAGGAAGGACAAAAATGACGACCATTGAAAACTGAAGAAGGAAGCATTAAATTATGAAAAATCAAGAACTTAAATACTGAGGTGTGGTTAGAAAAAATAACAGAAGACAAGGATAAACTAATCAGAGGAAATATAGAACATCTGTGGCAAGGAGGATAGCAGAGGAAACTGAGGGAGGAGACTAATCCTGTACTAAGACTCAAGCAACAAAAAGGAGAGAAAATTATAGAAACATTCAAATACTGTACACAAGAGACAATAAACTAAACATACTAATAAACTAATATGGCAACATAAGAGCAATGATAAACATGGAGAATTGAAGTGAAAAAGACAAAATAGGTAGAACATAAAAAACCCACATGGAAATGATCAAGGAAAAATCACAACCCAAACACTGAAGGAAAGTAACAAAGTGCATTCACACTTTCAGAAAGAGCAGGAGCTTCTTAAAGAGACAGAGGCCCAATTTCAAGGTGTTAAATTATGGAGTAAGATTTCTTATAAATCACATACATATGCCATTTTTATAACAACTGAAGGCAACATAGTTACTTGATTGTGCTATGAAATCACCCAGTCAATCAACAGCACTTGATTATGTGTCTGGAAAACACACAATGATGCCCCCTTAACATGATTTTTTTTTAAGATCCCTTTTAAAGAAATATTTAGTTCTGTCGCATTATGAAGTATACATATTTCCGGTGCGTCATCACTGTTTTTGTACAATAGGTGTCTGTTGCAGTGTGCAGCTACATTCAGACCAAACAGGGCTGGTGTGAATCCACCCTAAGCCTCCAGGAATCCAGCTCAGTCATGTAACAGCTCACTTCCTGTTTCAGCTTTATTATCAAACCACAGTCCACGCCACTCACCAGTCTGTTTATTCTGCAGAGTTTGGCTAGCAAGCTGCTCCAGAGGAGAAGCTGCTGATCCTCTCTCAAATTCCATCGATTCCCAATAAATACCTGAGATTTGGGTCTGAATCATACAAGAGAGCCAAACGCAAAAAGAAACACGTAATCCTCCAACACAAAGAAATTCATTAACAGAGAAGTCATCAGCTTCCAGCAGTCTGGAAAAGGTTGTAAACTCCACTGAACCACAGAAAGACACGTTGTTCATAATTCTAAAAACACGGATCAGGTGAACATTTCCTGGAGTGGCCTGCTAATATAAATGTTGAAAAAAACAAACAAAAAAAAAACATGGCACAACACAAGATGTGTAAGGTAGAAAACACTTTTTACAGAACTGTAAAATATGTGAATCTAGTTTCTTTATTTGAATCTTTTATCATCAAGTTTTTGGAGCTTCAGGCGAGTAACTCTCTCATGTCAGGGCTATTTTTCTTATCCAGCATTAGGACAGTCTCTGGTGTCAGTGCAGACGTCCAAGTCAAATTAAAACCACTACATCACCCAGAGCAACAGTGTGGCTCAGTCATGTGGAATATTAGTTTTTATACAATAATGGAATTTGATCTTGCAAAAAAATAAGTGTTTTTCCAGACACATTGTTCCTGTCATATTTTTCATCTATAGTTTGACTTTGTCATCAAACTAAAGATGAAAAGATGACATGTTTTGTACGTCCTGTGATTAAAATGATCAAAAGGCAAAATCTGGGCATCAGCATGGATTCAGTGGAAACGCATAAAAAGCCGTACGGTGCTTCCTGTTATGTGGGATTTACACCCGCTGTTGGATTTTTCAGTGTTTCATTCACGGCTTCGGTAATGCTCAGTGCTCTACTAGGACATGTTCCATAATTTACCCATGATACACCTGGTTTTAATGAAGCCGAGGTGTGTGTGAATGACCAGATTTTAGGATTTAGTTTCGTGTTTGAATGTTTTTCTGATGTGTTGCTGGGAAACAGAAAATGTGTTTATTGATGGTAGGTGTCCAAGCTTATTTGGCATGACTTCCGAAAATGTCAAGTTGAAACTAATTATAGTAGCAAAAACTATTTGTCTTCTTTCTATTGACTTGCTAAACAAACAATAAACTAACACAATTTTTAATGAAATAAGCAAAGTAGTCTCTCCAGACCAGGGAAATTATGGAGTTTAAAGGGGCAGTTTTATGTATTTGTTACCTCCGGTAGTTATAAAAATGCTACATATCAAACATGAGTTAAAAGAAATTTAACATATCTTTAAAAACTCCTGCTCCTTCTGAAACTCCGCCTTCAGGAAGTCATGACAGCATGGCTCCTCTATTAACTTTTCATAAACATTTCTGCCAGTGCTGTATGGAGAACTAGCTGCTATGATGAGCTCGGCAGCAGGTGTTTACTAATTCCTTCTGGCTAGTCTTAAGGATCTGAGCAGGGGAATTGCAGGAGAGACGTGTTCTTTATCTGACATATTTCTGCCCCTTTGAACAAACAAAAAAGATTTTATTTGTGAGGTTTTTTTTACTTTGAATTTTTCAGGTTGATTGTCTTTTTCTAGATTAGATGTTGTTGGCTTTTTTTCAGTAACAAGAACAAGAGATGGCTCAATTCAGTTTTATTTTGTTAGGTTTACTGGATGGATGTGCCCAAATCTGCATTATGAATAAACTACATTAAATTGAAGGTAAAAACCTGAAGTTACAACTTATCTGTTCCGTTTTAAGATCTTCGTTGTATTTTTATTTTATTTTTTTTTTTTTAACGGCTTGCCATCCATGGAAAATTCTAATTTAGACTGGTGTTGAATTGTGGACATCTTTGCAGTAAATGAATTGTGGACGTCTCTGTGGTACATGTTGGTGGTTCAGAGAAACTCCGTTTGGTTTGGTGCAAAGCAGTGGAAGAGAAACCTAACCGGCCGACTGATTAGCAAGACTGCCATTCGGCGGAGCGCCTGAACGCATCACCGCTTCTATAAATTGACCACATGACTGAATGAACTCATGCTCTGAACAAATTACAGCAGACAGCAGAGAAACAGGCTGTGCTCCTGGCAGATATAATTATTCTCTGTTTTTTTTTTTTTCTCTCTCCTGTTTATTTATTTTTAATTCAACATTTTCTGATTTAATATGAAATTGAGACATGCTGCAATCTGTCCACGCCGTTGACGGGGTAATGTGCTGCAACAGCCGAGATGTTCCAGGTGAAAAGGGATGATGGAGGTGAATGGCGTTCCTCCTCAGCCCCTGCCTGCGCTGAGTGTTTAGATTGACCTTATTTCTGTCTGATTGACACAGCAGCTGGGTGCGTAATTGACTGTCTGAGAGCTTGACTTGGGGGATGGAGTGATTGGCATTTGACTGTGGAGCATAACTGACGGATGGGGAAATAAACAACAGCAGATAAGTTTTAGGTTATATGAAATTCATTTAGAGCATTTCCTGGTGTTTAAATTTTTACATTAAAAGTTACACTCCTGTGCCACTCTATTAAAATATTCAGAAACAAATAGCAATGTCAGAAATGTTGACTTTTTAAGACAAGCACACATTTTTTTTATCCTTATATTTTTCCTGCATTCACACAGCCATGTTTTGTCGACTTTAATCGGAATGCGGACCAAAAAAGTGAGCCTAAGTCTCGGTTCAGTTGAAGGAGACTCTGGTGCGGTTTGAATGTAAGTGAAACAGAGAGCGCTCCAAAAGCAGGAAGAAGACTACAGTGCAGGGCATTCTGGGTAAATACAACTGAAATAAACACACCGGTCTACCATTAGTGAGAGGAATGGTTCAAGGTCTTTTGGCAGAACAAAACTCCTGCAATCACTAAAATCTGATGCTACTCCATTTTTGCTTACATTTCGTTAAGAAGATAATTGCTCTCTGTCATCTTCAGAGGTTTTCATGTCGTTTTCTTCAGTGGTTCTTAGTGCAGCGCCCCCACAGGCGAGGAGGTGAACAGGTTTTCAAAATGTTTGGTTCATTTGACTCACTGCAGCGTGAAAGAGAACAGCAGCAGCTGAAAGTGTAACAAATGTTAAAATGTTACAATTTTGGTTCTTCATCAAACCAAGTTTACCTGACTTTCAGGTGTGAAAACACCAGAAGTTCTAGATTTTTCCTTGTTAGTTTCAAAAGCTGTTATTTTTGTCTTTACTCCATGAACCATTAAAAACTTCCAAGTTTCTTTTTGTACTAAAACTCTGTGTCTTATTTGAGTGGCTAGCTCAAATAAGACACATTATTTGAGCCTTGGTTTCCTTGGATACACACTTAATAACAGCGACAGCAGCTTTACATTATGCACTTTCTACTGGAAAATATTTTACTATGCAATTCTAGTGTGAGACTTCAGTCAACATCTCAAACTTGTGTTTTCTTTTTAACGTAACAATTTTTTTCTCAGTTCAGTTCATTTTGAGCATGTGCATGTAAAAGACAAAAGATAGGCATACTATGTGTTTCACATATTTAGACGTTCCACCATCACCAGCTGCCAGTCAGCTCTGCAGGTTTAATATTGGAGTATGAGATGAGCTGTAAATGAAAGTTGATCGTCGCTCGATTCATTTCCTGCTCCTTTTTGACTCTGTGTTTCAGGTCACTTAAAAATACAAATTTGAACTCTAATTGTACCATACTTGAACTATAAATATGCTTAAATAGCAATTAACCATAATGATCTATAATGATTTAATAGTTTAACAGTTCTATTAAACTAGTAAATCTGCTTGTTCCAAAAACGTTAAGATCTTATTACAGCCGCCTAATACCGCTTGACATTTGATGAATTGCTTCTATATTTCAGCTCCAACAACTACATGCTACCCCCTTACATCCCCCTCCCCCCACACACAGACACACGCACACCCACGCCCACGCACGCTCACACACACGCCCCTCCAACTGCGTGAAGCAATTTATCTGAAGCAATCCAATTAATTCTTTTGAGTCTCAGTGAGTGAAATCAATGCTAGGAAAGGAACTGTGGGCGTTTGAAAGAATAATTCATTTAAACAAAGTATTGTCTGCAGGCTATGGCCCTGCTAATAGCAGTGAGTGCAGTGGAAGTGGAGGGCAGCACATGAACAGCTTGCAGTAGTGGCTGCTGTGTTGTTTGTTGTTGAATGATAAAAAAAAAAAAAGGCATCGTTTGTTAACTGGATGTTAACGATGCAAAATTTGGATAATCTTACAAATACCCCGGGCTGTAGCGCGTTATTGTTTGCATTACAGATGGTCAAACACAGATCAGGGTTTTTTTGTTGTTATTTCTGTCTCTAAACCGTTTTGGATGGAAGCAACACGGCAGCTGGCATTGTTCCTGCCGTCATTTAAGAAATCTGTCAACATTAAAAGTGTTTTTTTTTTTTTTTTTTTGCTTCTTTTACAAACAGGCAAAGCAGCAACGCTCCACTAATCTGGCAGTTTTTTTTTTTTTCCTAATCGGCTCTTGTGTTTGTGAAGACGATCACGCTGAGCTACGAGTTCTGGCACAGACACAAGGAAATGAGGCATGGTAGCAATACTGTGTCATTTAGTATCTCTGTCTCTCTCTCTCACACACGAGAGAGAGACAGAAATGTCCTCCCTGTTCACATGATGAACAGGGAGGACATTTACTACACATTTTCAAGACAAAATTCCAGAGTTTTACTGTGTTAAATTACCAGAGCTCTTTGGCTTTTTCTACTTACTTTTGAAGTATAAAAAACTATCATGATGAATTGATGATGGAAAAATTGATGGATGGATGGATGGATAAAATGATGGTTGATGGTTGGATGGCTGGAAAGCTTACCAAATGGATGGAAGGATAGAAGGTTGATGGAAAAACTGATAGATGGAAGAAGTAACGACTTGATGAAAGATTAATTGGATAGATGGATGGATGGATTATGATGATGGATGGAAGGATGGATCTAAAAACACTTAAAACATTGTCGCCCTCTCCTTTGCCGTTCCCCGTTTCCGTGGGAACCGGCGTCATTGCGTGGCGTGGGGTTCTGGTCTCCCTCAGTGTGTGTTGGGTTACATGTGGCCCCTGCAGATGCTGCTGCAGGAATCGCTGAGGCGTCCCGGCCCCAGAGACGAGCGCAGCGACACAGACGTCTCCATGTTCTCTGTGTACACCCCTACACACACACACACACACACAGGCTGGGCCAGCCGCTCTAAACAAAACCCAAAATAACGAAGGAGAGGAAGATATGAGATAAAACTGACAGCTGTCTCACACACACACTGAGCCTCATCCCAAAGGAAAGTGCAATTTACACACCATTTCCTAACCCTCCCGACGGGAAAGTATCATTTTCCAGCGCATAATAAACAGCGGAGTGGCATGGAGACGGCAATAACACTTATTGAATAGAACTCCCATGGCTGCAGGGCTGAGCTCAGCTGTCTCTCACATGCTCTCCCACTCGCCTGTCTGGCTGTATTTAGAAGGCATATCAGGGGAGAGAGGCGCTGGCCGGCAAGCCATGCATTATATATTTACATGTTGGAATACGCACAAAGAAACGTTACGAGACGAGGCAGCCTTTTAGATGGAAATGTCGCCGCTCGTTTACTGTTACGTTTAAAAAAAGAAATCAGATTTTTTTTTTTTTTTTTAGTTGTATGCTGCTTGTCAGATGTGATGGGGGAGGCTGCTGGAGGGGTGGAGGGGGCAGATAGGCAATCAAAAAGAGGGAATTGATTGTTATAAATGGCCGATGTGGAGAATAGCAAGCAGCTCCAAATGGGTCTGCAGGCTCCGCATGTGAAGCGCAGATCTCTGACAGAGAACACACAATTGATCACAGTCGGCAATCACCACCTCTAACAGACGACTGCATCCGCTGTGAATGTGAACAAGTCTTAATTACTGTGAAAAAGGCTTGAGAGGGAACAGGAGGCCTGACACCATGACAAACACTGCTGGACGATAAATTGTTCCCGTAATTATCACGATAAACGATATTGTTGCTTTGACACAGTTTTTTCAGTCATATCTTGATGATGGGACAATAATAGACATTGGTGTTTTATGGTTAAATATTGAGATTTTGTAACTAACACTTAACACTTTAACTGGAATGTATTATAAATAAAAAACAAACAACTAAAACCACAGATAAAATAGAATTTGGTGTCTCTGTAAAAGTTTCTCCTCAGGATGGAAGTAATCAAGCTCATGGTGCAAATTTTGCCTGAATGTTCAGTAAAGCTAAAGCTAATTGTTATTGTATGAAGACACGAGGCAGCCAGCAGTTTGTGTGGCTGTGATCTGTAAACAGACTCTAACCAGGAAAAAAGGTCATTACAATTCATGTTGTTTAGCTCTTCAAATAATTCATTCAAATGCTCTGTCATTGAAAGCTTTGCAATCAGTAAGAAATCAGAGGATGGAGAAATTGGCCTGTAAGAAAATGTAAAATTCTTATGAATATGGACCATAATATTGCCGTTATGGTCCATAAGTATATTGATTGCTGTGTCAAACAGTTTCATTTGGGTGGCATTTTATTGGTGATGGTTGTGGGAGTGAGCGCCCCCATTATGATGTGTCTTTAAGAAGGAACAACATCCACCAGCAGCAAGCAGATGAAAAAAAAAAAAAAAAACCTTGGATGTTTATTTCTTGAGTGAACGAAAATGATCTTTGAAAGGAAATTCATTACTTTTGTCACAGCAGAATGTTAATAGAATAACATGATTGAAGTCTTGTGGGGGGTTAAAGTAAGCTTAAAAAACACAGCAGGCAAATCAAGAACAGAAAAATTCACAAAAAGTTGTAGCTGTCAAAATGGTGACAAGGTAATGTTTTCCTACCAGTGGAGTCGGTTGAATTAGGGAGACAATTTACCCCTTTTTTATTTTTCCATTTTCAGCCGATGCTGTTCGCTTTCACGCCGCACCTCTTTAAAAATGCTGTTCCCCTCCTCTCCTGTGGTGGCGCTGCATGAAACATGAAAACCTCTGAAGAAGACACTGAGCCCAACTTCCTTCTTCACAAAATGTAAACAAAAATGGAGCAGCGTCAGATTTTAGAGGTCGTAGGGTTTCTCTTTGTCATTTTTCCCGCTAGTGCTAGGCGCACGCGTTTGTTTTGGTTGTGCTTACCCAAAATTCCCTGTGCTATAGTCCAACATCTCGACAGCCTAATGCCCCAGTGTACCCGAATGCTATGTTAATGTTCCCAAATAGCGGCGTTTGTTAAAGCTCGGAGTCCATTTTGTTAAATTTGGTGTCACTCTTTAAAGTACACCCCACTAAACGCTGCGCTGCATTAGTTCCACATTAAACATCCTGCAAGTGTTCAGATATAAAACACAGCTGTATCTGCATCCCAAACTATTATATTTTGAATATGAATATGTGTAACAGTACACTCCTAATACTGTAGTCGTTAAAGTATTCAATATGGGCCTCTTCATGTTCTTCTGTCACAAGATTTGTAGTTTTTGAAAGACTTCTTTTAAAACGTGAACGACGTTTCATTCAGTCCATGACTCACAAAGATGTTTTACCCAAAACAGAGATCACGGTCTTAGAAAGTAAGTAAAATGCCTCTGAAAAGCTGTTTTCCCAAAAACACAGTCACAAAGCACTGTACAAGCTGAGAAGAAAAGGAATAAAACAAATCCAATCGATAAAAGTCTGAGGAAAAAGCCTGGCTAAACAAAAAAGTGTTTGCTGATTTTTTTTTTAAAGGCATCTACAGAGTCAGCTAAACAAAGTTGTAATGGCACATGGAGCCACAGTCGTGGTGCTGCCGATTGAAAGGCTCTGACCTGAGCCTGGTTTTTGATTTTGTATTGGGAACAACAAGTTCAGAGGTTTTGATCAAACTCTACAAGCAGCAGTGTGTTTTGTGAGAAGGCAGCGTCGACATTTTGGAGAATCGAAGTAGCTTTTAAGCTTTAAAATAAACTGGAATTACATTCTATTACTGTTTCTTTTTTCAACTGAATAAAAAAAACGAGCAGATCTTTTAGGAGTTTAACATTCTGAGGACAATAACATAAAATTACAAGTATCAAGTAGGGATTTATTGCATGACATCTTTAAAAAACTAAACTTGTGTTGTCTTATTGCTAAAAAAACCAACTAAATAAAAAAGTAAACAGGTTTATGTAGTCTGGTTAACGGGACGTTCTCGTAATTTTAGGGCATTGACATGAATACAAGAACAATTCAGCAGAGGATGACATACAAAAAGAAAACAATGAATGACTCAGATTTTATATTTTAATCCGAGAGTTTAGAGGAAACAAATATCACTGGGCCCAAAACGGCACCTTCTATTAAAGCAAGGTCAAAATAACACAGTTTTTTTAAATATGCATGTTTGTGAAGTACAATGTAGGTCAAATATTTAACTTCCTTAAGCCCTTTTTTATTTCTTTTTCTTCCTTATTCTCATCCCAGTTTTTGTCAGACTAGAACTCCCCCCCCCTCATTTGGTTCACACAGCAGGTAATTGCAAAAAAAAATCTTTTTTTCTTTATTTTTTTACTCAGATGCGACCAATACTTGACTTTTTTTTACAGCAATCTGAACGTCACAATTCCAAATAACAGCTGAAAATAATTATAATTATGAACTTATGGAAAAAGTCTCTGTTAGTGTTTTTATTTCCATTTGCGTCCCTCCTGATCTTGTGACGATACTGCTGGATCTAAATACCTTTACAATCAATCCATTAACAACTCCATCCTGTATTACTTCCATAAACATAAAAAAGCTCTTTAGTGTCACCTTAAGAATGCTAAAAGAAACGTGTTACCATGGTTGCCTACTTGCATGTTAAGAAGCCCAGTTTCTCTGGTTCCCTTTGTTGAGCCCCAGTTTCTTCCCCTGCAGCCTGTGTCTTATTTTAATGAAGTGCTTAATTAAGTTTTTGTGGCCTTGTGCCACTTGAGAGCAGGTGGTTGAGGGGTGCTGAGGCACTCCACTCTGGGTCAAGGACATGTGGGATTTCAATTGGAGCCAGGAGTCAAAATGCCAGCAGCCAGAAAACATGGCGCTGACATGACAATGGGATGCAAATACACAGCATGGAGGCAGGGAGTGAAGCATGAAAAGCTCTGGAGTCAGTGGTACTTAAAAGTGATCTGAATATGTTAGATTATTCCATCTCATTGCATGTTTTTTTTTTTTTTTTTTTTTGCTTTAATCCTGCAGAAGTGCAGAGAGAATAACAATGTGCTTTTTTACATGTAAAGTTTCTAAGCAAAATGTCAGGAACAGATGTAAGAAAAAAGGTAGTCAAATATCAATTCCTGTGGAAAACTGGGAAATCAATGCAATAATTGTTATGACATCATCAGTGTTATCACTTTGTCTTGTTTTCACCTGTTTATTTTATCTTTTATTCCCTCATTACTCCACCAGTAGAAAGCACTTTGATTCAGTAGTCACTGTTGTAAAATCCAAATCGATATTGATTGTACAAGGATTGGCTTATGTAATTAACAATGATTATGATTATGAGTTATGACTTACAATTTATTATCAATGTAAAAGACTGCTTATTATTTGTTTTCCTCCTGGCTCCTCATTGTGACCCGTTCAATATACAAAACAAAATTCTACAATAGTTTGATCCGTCTCGTTTGTGATGCTGTCGGCCGTCAAGTGGGGGATTGAGAGAGACGTGTTTCATCAGAGTGAGCATGTTTGTAGTGGATGGCATTGTGAGCGGTGTCCATGTAACAATGGATTAGTATCTGAGGGATTAACAGATTAATATGAACTGTATGACCAAGGCACAATATTTACCATCTGCTGAAACAGCCATATCAAACAGTGCTGGGTAATCTGATCGGGTTTATCTAGTGAGTAAACAGCTAAACCCCTCTGGCCTCTAAAACCCACAAGCAAACTTGAAAGAGTTTGTGTATTTGGTGGTGGCCTGTGCTGGACAATAATAGTCTTCCAGTACTTTACCTCCAAAATGAGGGAGTACAGGGAGTACAATTAACGCTTACATGTAATGTAAACCCCAAATTCTCTGAATATTATAAACTGCTAATTTTGTGACAAACCCAACAAAAAGAGCTTAAAATTACCTGGATTTCAAAGCAAAGTTCAATCAAAGGTTCATGAGATGTAGACTGAAACCACTACTTCAAAACATATCCACAGTCACAGCCAGTGGTGCAAAAAGTTGGTATGAACTGTATGCAACGCGTAGGGGCGCTGCACTAGAGGGGGCGCCAAAATGATGTGGGGAATTTTTTTTTAGTTGGCATTTTCTGTATTTAACAGGTGTTTGAGCATGCATGAAATGATCAGTAATAGAGCACTGCACTGATTAGGCGCTCCCCCTCCCCATCCCCTGTTCCTTCACCACCCTCTCGTCGCCCCCGCTGCCCCTCCCCATACACACATACATATACAGGTGGCTTTGGCACGCGCCCCTTCGAGAACACGCTGAGGCGCGTTTTTTCTTTTCCCGCTTAAATTTTTATGGTAGTAGTGCACAAGACATGGAGTGAAAAATGGGGCGGCAGAAAAAAAAACTCTGGAGTGCAAAACAGAATTAGGAAGATAAAGATGTTGGAGGGGTGAAGAAAAGCTTTTCAAAGTGGTTGAAAGACAGTAGGTAAGTAATGTTAGTGTATCAACAGGAGAGTTGTAAATATTCAGGTTAGCTTAAGCTAGCCTAAAATGACAGGTGGCTTTTGTTGTCTTGTTATGTTGCCACCCGCCCCATAACCTCGGAATCGTCTCGTATTTGACTGTTAATTGTTGTGTACCGTATTGAAACAATACCGGGCGCAATTTGTTCCGTATTTCTATTCATATCTAATAGACAAACCTGTCACACAGATCTCAACAATAATGACCAAAACAAAACACAGGAAATATTAAGGTCAGCTAAATTGTCGTGGCGAGAGCTACATAGGACCCTGGTTGTCATGGTTGCCTTGAGATGGACACTACGCAGCCGCGGCGAGCTGCTATCAACCCTCGTCTTTTTAAAATGTCCACCGATTCTCCAACTTAGAAGCAAAACCTCTGGCAAAAATACAGACGTGAGGAGGAAGACACACATTCCAGGCTGAACAATTTCAGTGAAGTTAAACAGGAGCGATTTAAAAAGAAAATGTGTCGTCGATATTCTGTGACGCTGACACACCGACAGACCCATTCTGTCTGTATGACATCAGACAGAATGGAGGTGGAGAAAATCATTGTAGGTCAAAGGTTGGCCAAATTCTTTCTGTCTGCAGACCACCACACTGGTGGTCTGATATCTGTGTGATATCAGACAGGATGGGTCAAGAGAGGAACTGCAGACTCCCCAGAACCAAAAGAACCAGACATCAGCATCTCTTCGTCCCTCAATCACCTCCTGAGACCGAAAATTATATTTAGAAGATTATTATTAGAAGCAAAACCTCTGGCAAAAATACAGACGTGAGGAGGAAGACACACATTCCAGGCTGAGCAATTTCAGTGAAGTTAAACAGGAGCAATTTAAAAAGAAAATGTGTCGTCGATATGGCAATTTGAAGAACAAATCATACTAATAGATTATTGGTAAATAAATAAAAATTGTGAAGAGAAACAGTTTATTTTTTCTACATTAGTTTGTTTGGACGTTCTGTGTAGGAAAAATGTTGATATTTTTTATAAATACAGTGTTTTGTGGTCAATGTTATTTCACTATTATTTTATTAATGTGGGTTGCCAGTTTGGATAACTTGGCTTCGTGTCAAGCTATAAGAATGAAGGAAAACATGGTAACAAAATGCCTCAGAGCTGCAGCCCATAGGCGGATCAAGAGGCTCTTTAGCTCACTTATACAGTAAATGATAAAATATTGGCCAATTTTTTTTGTTTCATTCTTTTTTAATTGCTTTCTAGGCTGCAATTTGTTCACACATCAGGAAGGAATAATTAGCATTAGGGAGGCAACAAAAACCTAAATACCATGATGGTTTGAATTTAATTGCTGTATTTTATAAGTGCATGAATAAGGGAGAGCTGTATGGACATAATAAACCTGGAGGGGTGGGGAAGGATGCCGATGACATGTTCGCATACACCTCAGAAAGTGTACAGTTGCGCCCCTGGTCACAGCTGTCTGCCTGTTTCTTTAAGGATCCCCATAGTCTCTGCTGCAGAAGAAACTATTCTTCCTGGGGTCCACATGAAAAATTACAATAAAACTCTTTACAAAAACTACAAAAAAGACATAATGGTATTCCTTAAAACACAAACAAAATTAAATTAAACACAAAATTCAAATGAACTGCTTCAGCGACTTACAAACATTACAAAGAGACAGCACAAAACACCTTACCACACAAACGATTTCTAAGATAAACACAACAAATCAAGTTAATATTAAGTCATTCTCCATTATAGACTCTTTTAAGATTTTATTTACTTTTATTTACATGATCAGCCTTCGATGCCATTTCAGAAGGCAATATATTCAAAAAGGAAATTGCAAACTTGCAATGTTTCTTTGTTTAAGCAACTAATGAACTAAAGGCTACATCAGACCACATTACTTGGATTAATGAGGAAAAAATCATATGGTCCAAAGTTCTATTCTCAAATGAAAATAAGCTTGAGGTTCACTGTGAAGATTCAACCAGCCATGACGATTTGGGGCTTTGTGTCACCTTGACAACGGCGTGGATGGTGGAGGGTTGCTGGTTTGAGTCCCTGCTCCATCTGTCTCACTCGTGTCATTGAGCAAGACACGTCACCCGCCTTGGCTCCTGCTGGTGGTGAGGTGGAGCACGGCTACAATCCAGCATCTTGTCACCATCGGTGTGTGTGAATGGGTGAATAACTATTCTTTCTGCGTTAGCTAACTGTAGCACTAAATGTGAAGCGCTACATTTAGCGCTTCACGCTTCATGAGTCCTCTGGACGTGATAAAGCACTATGCCGGTACAGGCCTGTTACTGTGTGACCTCGCCCAGAACGAATGGATTACTGTCAAGGATGACAAACACCATAACAATCCAGATGACCAATGTCGCTACCATAGCAACTTGACTGTTTCAAATGATCTTCTTGAATGTTCAAATTTTCTGTTTTTCATTACCTATTTATGATCACTTAAACTAACTGAAATAAACCTTTGAACTCAGCTTCTGTGTAGTAGAATTATATAATTTACAAATAAAAATTCTTAAAATTAAATGTAAGAAACACAAGTTTCTGTCACAGTTTGTACTTCTGGCATCTGATTTACCAAGAAAATGTATGGAAAAAAGCAACTTGTTGGCAAATAATAGTAACCCGACTGCTCAAATAAGCTTGTATTAGTATTAGAATTAGTATTTTCAGTTCCTTGACAGAAATCAGTGATGGCATTAGAGAAGTAATAGTCAGATGTAATTCACCCATATTTATTGTGTTTAATGTCTGCTGGATTTAAATACATAAAGTGTAACTGTTTCTTTCAAATTCTCCCTTGATTCCTGGGCTGTTCTCATTGATGCGTTCCCAAATAGCCGTCGCTCATCCAACAATGACATCACTCTGAAGGGAAGACTAAAACTGTCTGTGTTACTCACTCAGAATAAAACCCCATCAACATCGAAATGAGCTTCCTGTGGATTATGATGGCGGTGGAATCAATTTTGTGCCAGAGACAGAACAACATGGCAGAGTATAAGATCCAGGGTGATAAAGCAGTCAACGCAAACTAAGGACTAAGCCTGGGATTTGGCCCCTGGCCACAGAATAATCCAATTCATCCCCAAAGACACTGCAGCCTGTGGATGGGGAATTAGGGGAATTTCGTGGACACTTTTCAGTTAAAGTGTGGATCCTGTTTAACACTGACTCATTGACTTTGACGCAAACACAAACACATTAAGGTATAGTCAGAATCAGCTCTGTCATCTTTTTAGACAAATCTAATTCGACTTCCTATTTCCTTGATTTATTAGCTGATACAGTATTAAAAACAGTAAGGCTGTTATTGTAAGTCTTAGTCCGCTTTAATCAAATTTTGATTTGTTTGTCTTAAAAGTCCAGTTCATTTGCAGAGGTGTGACTGTGCAATCAAATGTTGATACAGACCAAAAAGGCTAACTCTGGTCCTCCTATAAACAGCTGTGCTGTGGTTTGAATGAATATGTGGATGCAAGCAGACCAGAGAGACCGCTCCAAAATCAGGAAGTGGACTATAGCGCACTGCATTCTGGGTAAATACAACCAAGACAAGTAAGTGTAGCGCCAGAGAGAGAAATGGATCATGGTCTTTTTAGCAGAGACAAAAGAAAAATCCAACAACTGCTAAAATCTGACACCACTTCCTGTGTGGTTTACATTTTATGAAGAAGGAAGTAGTGCTCAGTGTCTTCTTTGTGTTGTTTCCTTCAATGGTTCTTGGTGCAGTGCCATCACAGGTGAGGAGATGAACAAGTTTTTCAAAGGGTTTGGTTGGTTTGACTCAGTTCAGTGTGAAAGAGAAACGCAGCAGCTGAAAATGTAACAAATGTTCCCACTGTGGTCCCCAATCGAACCGAGTCTACCGAACTATCAAGTGTGAAAACACTCTAAGACCACTTATCCATTGTCTATACCAGAGGATCCCAAACTGTGGGGCGCGGGAGGAATGGATGGAGGAGTATAACAGGGAGTCTCCAAGAATATCTCTCCACCTTCAACCCCGGACAAACATCATATAACAGGAGGTCCGTACCCCATCCCTCCCTCCCTGCCCACTCACATACATTGTACAAACAGACAGCCAGAGTCTAACTCTCCTTACTTGTAATCCACATAGGAGGGACCCAGAAAATTTTTAGAAAAAGTTTGGGAACCACTGATCCATACCCAGTTATCGATACAAGGTCGAGAGGGAGTGGTGCTTATGCCTAATTGACAAGAACCAGGGTACAACTTAGACAGTCTGCCAGTCCATCACATCATTTAATACCTGCCACAGAAAAGTCACAAAAGTGCTTGACATACCTCTCCGTGGCCAGGCACAATGACAGCATCTACGCCTTACAGGCTTTGGTGCTGTATGGACACTAGAGCAGACTAGGAAATAGGAACTGGGCTTTCGAATTCATTTAATTTCATCAGTGGTCATAATCTGAAATATTTCATGGAGGTCAACTGACCCGAACAGAAAGCAGAATCAATTTAAACACAGTGCAATACAAGTATTATTTGCTGATTATTGTAGTCTACTAAAATTAATGAACTTCCAGAGAATTTGGGCCTTTTTGAATAATTTATGGAACTCCTTGAACACAATAAGAAGAAATTCAAATGCCAGAGTTTTAAGAGTTTGTATAAAAATGGAGGTACAAACTGGTGAAGGACGAAAACTCAGATTATTGAAACTAATTGAAATCTGATGCAATTTGAAGAAAAGCCGTACATTTTACTGTAACTACGAACGCATGTCTAAAGAGCCCAAAAGCCTGAATATCTCAGTTTGAAACTAGTCATCAGATCTTCTTTGTTGCTGCCAGTATTCTAAGTTTTCCCAACGCTCAGGGTCACCTTCTGTTCCCCAACGTCCAAAATCAAATATAGATCAGAAGAAACCTTCCACTCTTTGTTCCTGCACTACAAACTAAACCAAACTCCACTGATCATTTGAAGCTTCTTCAGAGCTAAATGACCCCTGGCCAGTTTCTGTTCCAGTGCTGGCTGACAGTGCAGCAGCTCCAGAGGTTGAGATTTGTGGCATAAAGCATCAAGTTCCCCCCATCAGCATACGGTCCAGTTTGTTTCTTAGTTTCTGACTCTAAGAGAAATACTGCCAGTTCATCCCAAGTTCCTCTGTTTAGGTGTAATTCCCAACTGAGTTTTTCTCCTCAATCTGTGCAACTGATATCCTTTGTCTGGAGCCGTTTGTCTTTTCATAGTTTGATTATTTGTTGTGTTTGTAGCTTGTTTTTTACCCGCCGACACCTGCCAATATTCAGCTTGTTTCTCTTCTCACTAGAATCAATGTTGTTCTGGGAAACTCCTCAAATTCAGAAACAGAATTTAAATTGGATTGTTAGAACAAAAATTAGTTCCGACAATATGAATAATTAAATAGGTGCTACAAAACCAAGCTATCTCTTTTTGCAGATTTTTGGCACAACACAAAAATACTTTTTTTTTTTAAGTTACATATACGGTTGCAATTTGTTTTTTTAATTGTTAAATTCTTTCCAAGAGTGATTAACTGGCCTGTATAGTCCTTATAAAGCCAGTGATTATGTTGATGAAGGGTTTGTGTTATCTTTCTTGATTATCTCAATGGGTGATTGATGTGACGTGATTGTCAGACTGCATGACAAATTGGTTTTGACTGGTGGTGTCAGCGGTGTCAGGGTCCATCCCATTACGGCTGTTTTACCATCATTTGTCTAGATTATCGGATCTGCTGGCATCTCATCAGATGACGTGTGATGTCCCTTAATAACTGCTCCCCAGTTATCTTCTGCATCTCTGCCGCTTCTCTGTGCGCTTCATCACTTTTTCATTGTCGTACTGACGTTCACTGTAACGAAATCAGCACTTTGAGTTCCTCTAACCATAGAGTAAATTAGATTTTTTATTTTACAACTCCATTATTTGATCATCTTTGGTGTTTTACCAAACCTACTTGCTGTGTTTTTAGAGGAGCAATTATCTTATCATTTGACTTGGTTAAAAAAAAGAAAAAAAAAAAAGAAATCATGATTTATCATGATAAAGGTAATTTCTAATTGAACATATTTGCAAGCTAAGCAAGGCTGATTGAAATTACTTTGAAAACTGATTAAACATTATTTATTCTTTTAGAAATATAAATGTGTGTGTACACCCTAAGGAAAATTACAGAAAGAGTATAAAACCTTTTGGTGTTGAACTAATCTGAATAAATAAGTCTTAAACTTGAGTCACTATCTCTGTATACTGAAGGTCATAACATGTGAACCATGGCTGATAGAACAAGATCTGGGATACAAGAGACCAACATGAGCTGCTTTCATAGGGTCTGTCTTAAACTAAAGACATGAGGAACATGGATAAACAAGTTTACTTCCTGTTCCCTCAGCAAAATATGATGGATAGTTTGAGTCATTAATCTCCAGTATTGTTTTACATGGGTTATAAAGATATTTTACAAACTTCTCCACTTTGTATTTAGTATGTCTTCCATTCAGAATGACAACCTGAAACAAAAGTACATTAGCTTGTTCACCTAGGTGGTAACAGCCGACAAGAAACAATAACTAGCGCCCTAAAACTTACATTAGTTTTAGGGCGTTTACTCGCTCCCTTACAAAATGAATCCCCATTGGCTGTCCCATTACTTGGCACACCTGGTAAATATGTAGAAAAGATAGGGCCACACCATATCAATTTTTGATGCTTTTGATGAATATTCCAATGATGATATCAATTATGTTTACATAAAACACTTCTGACTCTTTTCTTTCACCAAAATGTCCACATTTTTTAGCTTTAGCAGCAGAGGCACCAAAGACATACATCCAGTCAGTGAAGGCGGTGACAGTCGGTCCAACAGGTCAAATATATTATCGACAAGCAGAGTCGATAATATGTATCGACTCTACTTAGCTACATACACAAGTAGCTAAGTAGGCTAGCTACTTGTGTATGTATTGTACACAAGTAGCTAACCTAACGTGCATATGTAGCAGTGTGATGTTATTATACTAGATTGATAAGCAAGAAGCTACGCCGGTAGGAAATTATATGAGCACCGGCCGCTTTAATTTTGAAAAGATGACAGATCCATTGCAAAACAGCGGGTAACTTCCTGTTTCGAAATCATTATTTTTATTTTAATTTAGTGTATTGTGAATTATTATCTTTACTGTTAAACATATTGAGTTCATGGATTGTTGTTTTAAGTGTCAGTTCGGGGTTTAAGAAGAAAAAAATAACGGATCATACCATTATAGTCCGTGAAGTGTTTTCCCACGCTCTCAGTCGAGCTCTTTCTGTTCGAATTCCGTGGGAAAAGGTATGAAGTTTTGTTTTCTGTGTTCAATAAGTGTATTTTAAGTCTAATAAGTGGTAGTTTGATTGCTGCTCTTGTAAAATATTGTGCTTTGGAGCACTGGAAGTTTGTTGAACAGTGATAGAACTGTTAGCAGATATTTAGCTGCTCTTATGCTACATGAAACATTGCTAATGAAAATGCTACATCCATGTGCTGAAAATGGTACTGTTCCTGGTTAAACAGGCGCTGTGGAACACTGATGAGATAATACCTGTTTTGACCACTATTTTCTGCTATTTGAATGCAGGAGTATTAAAAGTGCCTTCAGATCAGTTGTTGTCTGGCTGTTGTTTCCCACAAGACACAACGCAGAATCAAGTACGCTACACATAGCTACCATGTATAACGTTGTGTGAGAGCAGGGTATAGAATTTTGGTTCGGTGGCAGATTGCTAATACTAAGTAGCTAGCTTTGCTAAGATCAGCTACACAGATCTTACTTTTTACTATTACCTCAGTAAAATGGTATTACTGAGGATTTTGCAGACATCTTCTTCTGCTCCCACTGCTCACTTTGTTGGAGGTCAAGTGAAAGATGATGTGGGTGGATAGCAGCGGTAAGAAAAACACACAATTAGCAATAAGTCACATAATTGCTTGGATTTGAATCAGCACATTTTACACCCAACGACAGCTAGGATGTTATCAGAAACATTGGTCAATATTCTGGCAGTTCGGAGATATTTTCACAGTTGAGTTTTTGGCTGGTCTTGAAATAAAATCCTGACTCATCAATGTCTGAGATGAGGCCAAGCACATATGCGATTGAGGCAGAGGCAATCAAAAAGTGGCATTTAGACACGTGTCCAGTTCTACAACACTACCTCCATCCAGAATATGTACATTTCTGGGGTCAAAAAAGGGCAGCTGACATCTTCGCAGACCCCACATATGCTGGACACAAATTGTTTGGATTTTTACCTTCAGGTTGGCGTTGAAAACCAATCTTGGCCAGTAAATTTGCAAAAACCAGACCTGAGTCACTTTCTTTCTCTCATAACCACAAGTAGTCAGATTCTCTGCTGTGAAACAATATAAGCATATTTACTTTAACAAATATATTGCTTGTATTCATATTGGTACATACATATATGTACATATTGTTCATATTTATCTTTCATTTCATTTCCTCTAAAGCAGATATATTTATACTTAATGTGTGTGAAGCTGAAGTCTTATTCCTTGGTTGTGCCCTCAACCTTGGCCTGTAAAGTTGATTATTTTTCTGATTCTGGAAGAAAATAGTTTCTAAAGAGCAATTATAGAAAGTGCTTTTACCTGACAGACATGGCAATAGGAAAACAAACACTGGTGTGTTATATGTGTGTTTATAGGTGGCTGGATTCTCCTTGTATTGCTTGCAACAGCTTTGACTCTTCAGTTAAAAGACAGAAAGTCTGCGTATTGACTTGTGGTGTCGCTGCTGTAGGGCTGTCACCATTATGACACTTGAAATCATAATGAATGGTGCTCTGTCATGCGCTGAGCAGGCCTTGACAACAGATGGACGGATAAAGACACAGGCCAAGCCACACTTGGAGGCATTAAAGTAGCTACCTTTGATTTTAGCAAGATGACACCGCTCCAGCTGATGATAATCGCGTCATAAACTTTTATTTTTAAATCCATGTCATGTTTTGTCCTCCGTTATTGTCGATACAAAGGCTTTAGGACTTACCAAGGAATGGAACATAAAATAGTGTCATTGACTGCAAAATCAATAAATGCCCAAAGTGTTCCTGGAATCACAAGAAGAGACGGCACAAAGTGCAACGAGATCAGAGCGGGATGTCCAGCACCTGTCCTCCAGCGGAGGTAATCACATCCCTGAAACTCCACTCTCTGACTCCTTGCTGTTTCTAATCATTTGAAAACACTGGGCCTGCTTCATTCTTCTCTTTTCTATGAGTTAATGTCAAGAGTCTGACTTCACTCACATGATGTGTAAAAGAAAGGTATTTTTGATATTTGTTAAGGTTTTTTGGCTCTGGTTATTGGTTGTTACCACTCTCAAAGGCCAAAAAGTTGAAATAAGCTTGGACTGCTTATGGGTTCAAGCTTATCTGAGCTGCACACTAAAGCGAGCCTATTCACCTGCTTCTCTTGAGTCTTGTCCACTCCTTAAAAAGCCCTGTTGAGGTGGATTAAAGGGCGACTGGCTTGGAGACTGTCTTCTTGGAAGAGAAGTTCCATCTATTGTCTACATCTGCTTGTTCTTGCAGGCTGGTGTCCTGGGTGCCTTTGTTCAGCAGTAATTGAGCAAGAGGCCTTTGGTCTTCCTTGGCTGTACCAAAGGACGCCACAACACGCTGAGGGAACCTAGACAGCCAGTCAACTGAACGGTTAATGACCAGGCTTTTGCAAAACTTGCTGACATGACAAAAATTTTATTCAACTTTTTCATTCAGGTGTGTTGGAGCAGAGGTTCTCCTTGACGTTGCAGGGTATTGAACCTCAGGGACTGGAGTCTCTGAGGGTCTCCAGTCCCTCAGAGACTGGAGACCCAGTCATTCAAGGTGACATGAACAGCATTTATTGTTTCGTTTATCATTTATTACCATAAGAATGTCAGGATTGTCATTTTTTACTATTTCCTCTACAGTTTGTTCAATGAGTTTAAATAAATACCAAAAAATATGATTGAATGTTATCGTTGTGTCATGCAGTCGTCGCCATACAGTTATCTAAAAAAATAAGTTATAAATAGTTCTTACAACTTTTATTATCACAACAGTACCACGAAATTTCGAGTGTGTCCCAACTTTTATCTGAGTTAGAAAATAAATTTTTGTCTTTACTTTCGGTAAATAGAACAAGGATTTTCATTTGAGTCATGCTTATTTGTACAGCACATTACGGCAACAAGGCAGCTCAAAGTGTTTGTTTTTACATCATAAAAACATAATATAGTCACAAATTGTGAAACAAGCAATAAACATTACGTTTTGTCAACTGACATTATCATAATCATCAAGAAAATATTGAAAATATACGTTAAATCAATGTTCCTCTTACTGCTAGTCAAAGGCAAAACTAAGCAGGTGGATTTTTCGCCTTGATTTAATGCAACTCAGTGCTTCGGCTGTTTTGCAGTCTCCTGGAAGTTTGTTCTAGATTTGTGATCCAAAAAAATCTGTAGCTAACTCACTTCCTTTCGATAGAAGAAACATAAATTAAACCAAATTTGCATTAAGAAATTACTCAAATCATTCATTAAAATAAATGAATATTTCATAGGATTCCCTCATTTTTTTCCACATGACTGCAGGTCTCTATAGTAAACCGTTTTTTGCTTTTTTTTTGTTCATACAATTTTCCCAAAGTAGAATGAGGCACCGGAATGTTGCGTAGTTGCTGCCAGGCACCACATGCTGCCAGACTGTCATGTAGGGTCTACTGATGACTTGCTCCTCACTCAGGTGTTTCTAAGAATATACGCAGGGAATGATTTCCTCCACATCGATTTCTTCCATGTAATCTAAAATGTATTATAGGGTTGATCTGCAGTGTAGGTATTGACTCGTTTGCTGCAACAAGCTTTTAAAATGACTGCAGGGACAACTTTCAGTCCAATTACAGGACGAGACAGGTGGAGTGGTGGTAAAGTTATCTGTCTATGATTTAGAAATCATCATTATGCAATTTAAATTGTATAGTTTATTTATTATTGCATTGCTTTCTTTAGAATGAGGTTATTCTCTTCTTTTTGTCAAGGATTGTTTTTTTTTTATTTTATTTTTAAAAGGTGAAGAGGAGTGACAGGAGTGATGGAAGAGACGGTATCTTCTTTGGTTTATTATTCGTCCATAATACCCTGCAGGATATGGTTTTTAAATGGCAACCCTGCAACAGTGGGGTCAGTGGCAAATGTCATGAAATGTGAGTTTGATATGAGATTCAGCAGTGCAGCCATTATTAACAGTGGTCGTCATTCATCTCTCTGGGAAATATGGACACTAAAGTAAAAAAACTAGAACAAACACACAAACGTGTATCAAAGGTCATGTAAAAAAAAAAAAAAGGAGTAAAATACCAAGATGGTAAATATAGTAATCCTGACTTCTTTCTGATTGGGGGACGTTTAAATGAATGAATATTTTATTTATGGTAATAGTATTCTACACTCTGGACTAATAAATGCTCACATTTTCATGGGCATTTGGAAAAATATGTTCAAAAATAGGTTGACTGTAGTAAGGGCCAGCCCAAATCTATTTCAAGCACTGAGCACATTCTCATTTGAGGCCCCTCATACCAACAGGTCAAAACCAGACGCTTCATCATTCCCAGGCTACTCTAAATGTGTGACACACCTGTTATTAGCATCATTTTAATTTGATTACATCCTACCAGTGTTAACATGGTTATTGATATTAATCTTACAGAAAAAGCAAATTAAGTGGGGAGAAGGGAGGATGACCCATCAGACAGGCTTCTGCATGTGCCCGCTAAAGCCTTGTTCACATGGCATAATTTAACATTTTTTGATCCGATTTTCCCCGTATGACAATCTTAGAACGTTCCGAGTGTGGCTTGCGATAATCTCTCTCATCCACTGTCCTAACGCTCTCTGACTCTGGTCACTATGGCAATTTTTACACATCCCTTCAAAATAAGATACAGAAGCGCCACCAAAACGAACATTTTACTTTCATGAAACAAACGATAATGACAAATCAATCGGAGCCCTGAACTTGTTCCTCTGCAACGAGACGGTCCATCTGGGAGTGATGAGACAATAACACCTGAAGCGTGTTGCCTGAGCACAGGGTGTTTGGTCTCTACGTGGCTACGTGGTTCATTCCCTCATTATCAAGCCGGTCACCACATATCATGCATAGCGGGCTTGGGATGTGGGAATCACCTGCTGGTCCGGGATAAACCCATCCGACTGCTCTATATCATTTCCACTACCTTTATTTAGCTCTGGCTAACTTCTCATCAACTCCTGCTTGATTCTTGGTTAAAAAAAAAAAATGCTGCCAACTACCATGTTTCAGGTTAAGATTTGGGGTATTCGGGGTGATGTGTGGTGTTTGTTTTACGGTGTGATGTGCAAAACTCAAAAAGTATAATCTCTTTTCTTCCGTTCTTCAATTTTTTTTTGATCCGTTGGCAGCAAACTTAAGAAATTCAGTTTGAATAAAGGTAACTTGTCTGTGCTCTGCCCAGTTTGAGCTCAGGTTTGACCTGATCTTTGGAATCTTTAAAAGGAAAGTGAAAGTATTACGTTCTTTCCAGGCACAGTGTGCCATTTTCTAGCACAATCAAATAAATATATTACCTCCAGTTGCTATAAAGATCCTGCATATACTAAAAACAAAAAAAAAAGACGTCACTTGGAATCACAGGCATATTTGAAATTGACCTCTGTCCCTTTAAGAATCTTCTACTCTTTCCGACACTCCTCACTTCAGCACTTCAACACATGAATGTGTCTCTGTGATCCCTCCCTCCATCCATCCCTCCATCCATCTCTCCCTTCCTCTCTCCCTCCATCCATCCATCCATCTCTCCCTTCCTTCCTCCCTCCATCCATCCATCCATCCATCCATCCATCCATCCATCCATCTAACTAACTTTTTTGTGTCATTTGATTAAAGCCAATGAATAATGGACCAAATTGTGATCTTTGTGTATATTAAAACCCCTTATTTAACTTAATTGTGTTATGTTTACAAAATCTCATCAGTCTCTTTTTGAAATTCTCTCTATTAGCTTTATTATCAGTCTAAAATCAATCAGGGAGCCATCTTATTACTTGTGCATACTTTGTAGGAAGAATTTTTTTGGAGAATCACAATATTGACTCTTCAGATGAAACTCAGCTATTGGATTGGAACTTTTAATTAATGTTCAGAGTTAATATTTAGATGATTAGAAGTGTGCCTTGATCAAATTGCCTCTGTTTCTAACATTCAGAATTAGAGTTTGGAGAGGAAAAGAATGAGCAAGAAAACTTTGGTTCTTCAGTTTCAGTCCATAATCACTGCAACCATAAAATAAGACATGGGAGTTCCAACATTTGGATCAGACAGCTGTTTATTTTGAAACCAAGTTAAGTTTCTGCTTTAAATACTTTAATAATATATTAACATGACAAACATGTTGATTGTCAGGTTCTACTAGTTTTTTTCAAACCCTTGTTTAAGGCTGAAAAGCCTTAAACAAGGGTTTGAATTAAAATCTTTAAAATTAAAAAACCTGCTAGTTCTAAATTATGATTAAGACTAATATGCTAAGATTTTTCCCTCCAAGGAATATTTTGACATGGATTATATTTTTTTAAAGTACATTTTATTTTAATGTTGCTCAGTTTTATGAGGAGATGAATGCATAAGAAGAGAACATGCATATGAATGCAAAGTCAAATACAGCGTACCACCCAGGCAACAGGGGTCACATTTAATGATAACTTTATTAAATTCTGGTGAACAAAAAGATGGACCTAAATAAAAGTCTTTTCATTCCCAGAGAGATTGACTCATAGAGCAGAGCGGCATACATTAGGTTCATCCTCAGTCAGCCGAGAACAGAGGCCACGGGAATTCTGATTAATCTCCTTCACGTCGTCTTCAGAAGAATGGATCTGTAAGCCAGTCAGCCTTGTGTCAACAGTACACTCTGCCTGCGATAACAGCCTGCGCTCAGAGTTTTCCAACACCAAATGCTTGATTCAGATCATCTCAATGCCTGCCTGCCTAAACTGATGATTAATCACGTGGAAAATGTGGAGACCAAGTGATTACATGAAAGAGACCAACTGGAACTCCAAAGAGTTTTTACCTTTGGGAGGTAAAAACTCTCAGCCTTCAGGAACTAGGATTGAGGGGAAAAGGGAATTCAGATCTCTTATTCCTGTCTTTCAAATTAAGTTTGCTAACATACAAAAATAATTGTCATCATTGTTCACTTTTAGGTGAAGAAATGACATTGGTCTGTAATCCAGGAGAAAAAAAAATAATTGAACCCTCAACAATGAAAGATGTGTTTGGAAGTACATTGTTAGTACATTAGATCATCACCAGTTTTTCCAAACATCTTAAAATCCTTTGTGGAGAAACTCGTTAAATATTTGCAGGTTTGATTGATCTCTGTGCTACATGGATAGATAATTGCTATGGGAGCCAGCATTCTGCCTTATTGATAGACTGAATCCTTTTTTTTACTCCGAGATGGAAAGCTATTCTTTGTTTCAATGTGAGACATTTGTTCTACATTTTTGGTTGATATACATACTTTGAAAAGAAACACTAATTTCTTTGCAGTTGATGAATTCACGAAATCAGCAGGGATTCAGGCAACTGGAATCGTCAATGTGCTTTTTATAGCCCAACTGTACTTAAACCACATAATACGTATCAAGTATGTTTCATTTTCAGTTCACATCCTAATTTAAAGTTAAATCTGATGTCCGTGAACCTTCCGACACCCTGTGTCCACATTACTTTGACAAAAATTATTTTGTCAACCAAGATCATTTCATGTTTATGAGTCAAACATGCCAGTGTTTACAGAGGACAGTGAATAACTACATCAGCCAGAGATCACATCTAAGGGCAGATTCAGCTGAACAGATAGTCAATTATGATTTAATTGCGACATCCCAAATATTTGCTACCGATGTGTTAGACACAACCATCTGCCAGTCCTGGCAAGCAAATGGTTAGAGAAAACTGCCAAACCATTACCACCAGCATCCCGCCAGGCTGGGTTTTGTCCAGTGCTTGAATCCAACCTTCATAAATGATGCGTTTCAGGTTTGTGACTGAAAACTACATTTCATTAGGGGCCTAACTTGGGACATTGTTGTGGCTGTCAGCTCTGTTACCGTGTTCGTTTTACCACACACTCGTTTCTGATTCTCACATCCTGTGTTTGACTGATAACTTCTGTGTTTACACAATTTGAGGACACACTGCAATCGATAAATCGAGGTTCAGTTTTGATGGACTATGCTTAAAACAATATTTTGTGAGAAAATAGAATTTGTGTTGATAAAGTCTATTCATCTGTTCAGTCTCAACTGTTTTAATGGAGGCCAAACATTAAACATCCTACTCATAAGTTGTTACTAATAATGCAAAAATCCATCTTGAAATGGTATGGCTAAAGCCGATATAAAGTTGCAGGGTGTTCTCTGACCTCATCGTCAGTTGGACTGTTTGATTGGGGACCAAATTGCAACATTTGTTACATTTTCACCAAAAACAAACAGAGCAGTATCCAGCCCTCTTAAAGTGAAAACCAGCGTTCACTTTAACCAAGCAGACCTGGGTTTGTAGGCAGACCAGAGTTAACCACAAGCTAAACTATATAAGGTTGAATAGAGATACAGTATAGTAGTTAATTATAGACAGCTAGCAAGCTAGCAAACCTACAGGAAACTGAATAGCGTTATAGGAGGTAAATAGATTGCTAGGTAACCTATAAAGGGTTGAATAGAAATATTGAAGTTCATTATATATTGCTAGCAACCTAGAACTCTGATGTGGACAGATGTGCATGATGATAGATAGACAGACAGACAGACAGACAGACAGACAGACAGACAGATACTTTTATTGGGTTTACCTTAACAATACAGACATGGAAGTACACTAGTTGCTTGCATGGGACTATCGTTTACAGATGTGTACTGTTACAGTGAAAAGAGATGGCTGCATTGATCATAATGAAACGAAAAGCCTCCAAAACTAGCGTGCTTGTCAGGAAACAGCTTTGTTGGTGGCTCTCTCTTGAGGGGTCTGACAGAAAAGAGCTGGAGGAGCTTCTCTTCTCCCTCAGGTTTCCTGTGACAGGCCTTTCAGCTGCCTGCTGGGATTACACGGTGACAGAAGAGGAAGGCTGTGATTCCGCTCTCCAAGTGGAATCACAGATGTCCTATAGATGTATCTGTGTTCCGTCAATAATCAGTGTGCCTGCTCCAAGTGCTTTGTGCATTTCCAGTGGGGAACGTTAAATTGAGAATAGAAAAACATAATTGTGCATCGGATGACTTGTCGGAGTCTATACTCCAGAACACGCCCTCTCCTCCCTCCCTCCCCCCATGTAAACATGCACAGATACACTTCTGTCTCATCTTAACTTGCAGGCGATGTGCGCAGCTTACAAACACAGATCCTGACAAAGCGTGCTGTCTTCTCGTTTCCTTTGCTCCTGCTCTGTCACTTTCTTGTTTCCTCTATTCATTCCTCAGCTTTAATCTGCTTTGTTGCATTGAAGTCTTCAACTGTGCTGCACCATTTCTACTTTTTTTTTGTTGCTCACACATTCTTGTTGCGCGTCTTAATTTCATGCCTCTCTCCAAATATTATAGTGCCACCTTGTGGGGAAGTTTGAATATAAAGTCAAAACTGCTGCTCTGCTATTTAAGGTGACGGCAGCTCTGAAGGACAGCTGTAGGGGATTTAATTCATACTCTGGGTAAACACTGCAATGAACAGAGCGTCTCCTCAAACTTTTAAGCCTCTGATGTTAAGTAAATTCCAGCAGCAAGTAAAATGACTTCATGCTGCAGTTTTTTATTTATCTGCGCAGCAATGACAAATATTTTCCTTGCTCACCAGTTGGAGTCAGCAAGACAAAGCCAGGATTTTCTCCTGAGACCAAGACAGTGCCAGAGTTTTCTTCTGATTTAGCTTTTCTTTGTCACAATACAGTGGGGATGGATCATCAAACAAATTTTAATATCACAAATAATTTAACAAAGAACAGCCATCCGTAGATGAGAGTAGAAATGAAGATCAACTGGCATATGAAGACCTTCGTCTTTTAGCTCAGCTCTCTCCTCACAATGACACACTGGGACGGCGCTCGCATCAATGCAGACGTCGCACCTATGACTCTCCTACTCTTTCTCCATTATTTGTGAACAGCACCTTCAGATACTTGAACTCTTCCACTTGGGGAAAGACTTCATCTGCAACCCAGAAGAGGCACGCTACCCGTTTCCAGCTAAAAACGACGACATTCAAGTATGACGCAATTGAATATAAAATGCATTTGAATCTTCATAATAGCCCCATAGAGAGCTGCACCAAGGTTGTGGGTTTAAATCCCTGTCTGAGATCTTTCTGGACTTTACATCTTCTCCCTAGGCATGTGTGGGTTCTCTCTCTGTCTTTGTTCAACAGTCCCAAACCATGACTTTTAGTTAAACTGTTACTCTAAATTAGTCCTTAGATGTGAGTGTGTGAGTGAAAGTTTGTAAGTCCCAACTGGAGATGGTCAGCAGCACTGCTGCTGTATCAGTCACATTGTCAAGATGTTCATCTTTTAGGTCAGCAGTGGTTTTGGATGACATCTTTGGCTGGTCAAGACATAGACACTAACCTTAGAGGGAAGTGAGACCTTTTAGACATCGCTTTAAATCTTGTTCTCCAAGAGGTCACACTGTGTCTTTAGAGAAATTTGTGGATGATGGCTGCCACTCTGGTTAGCTGGAATCCCAAAGCCTCAGAAAAAGTTTGGCAATTGTCTCCAGATTGATGGATGTTAAGGACTTTGTTTCTGCTCAGGGATTTTTGTAGTTATGGACATGCTGTGACTGGTTTTTGAACATTTTTAGCCTACTTTATGTTTTATGGCAGGTTCTGTTTAATTCTAGTCAATTCAGATTATTAATACAGCGCCATGTCACAAGGAACTGTACAAAAAGTCTATTCAATCCAATCATACAGACATATTCATTCTAATTAACCCTAGCTATCAGACATTTCAATTTATTTTCAAGTTGGTTAAAGACGTTTTCTATCTAAGGAAACCCAACAGATTGCAGAGCCAGCAACCAAACTAGAAGCACAAATTCCCTGGTGAGTTTTCCTCTTATTAGTGATTTAAGTTGTTAATTGATTCCACCAAGTCTGAGTCAAACAGGACCTGGTGAGGCTTGTGAAAGTTGACCCATAATGATGTGATTAATCATGTTTAATTTATGATTTAAGAAGAATTTGTGTGAATTGTTTCAAAGGAGCAGGTTGGTTTAGATGACTTATTTTTCCCTTAATCAAAGCAATGTTTGTGTTTGTTCAAGTTCTCTTTGTGTGATATTACAATTCCCTTGATTACATAAAACACTACAAAGATATTTTCACCATTTCTTACCACATTTGCCAAATTCTTTTTAATTCCATGTGTATATTTTGGTCATACATTCTATCTTAACGGGTTAAAAAATAGATTTGGATGCTTCTTGCCTACAATTTAGAGTTATCTTATTTTTAATTTTTAACTTTTTAGGACCTCAATATGTAAAACAAAGCTAAACAGATTTGTGATAGTAAAAATATTGACTAGAGAGAAAAATCCAATAGAATTCTGTGGCCTATTGTATCACATAATTTGATAAAACACTTTGTAGCTCTCATCAGACAGGTTGTGGTGTCCTCCTGCCCTCCTGCTGAGGAAGCTGCACACAAACAGCACCTTTTTAACCTCATCTGGCTCCTACAAAGTGCTTTACACCATGTTCCTCATTCACCCACACACCACACCGTTCTTTCTGTCACATATTTATCCTGTGTACACACCGCTTTCTTCTACATTCTCACTCATCCACCAATATAGGCAGTGAAGAGAAAAGTGTCTTATCTGAGAATACCTCAGCAAGCTGCAGGGATGTATCAGGGCTCTGTGATGTGATTTCAGAGAAAATAAACAGCCGCTGTGTGTTTCATCTTTAAAATAAAAACAAGAAGTAGAGCAGAAAGTCTTAAAACACCCTAAGCAATGAAGTAACAATACAACATCACAAGCCTTACACTATGTTTATGAAAGCTTCCAAGATAATTCAAAAATTATTATTACATAATTCAAGTAAATGACCTAGTTAAGACCTGGAATCAAGTAGAAATGCAGAGCTGTTCACATCTGGAACTGAAACTGGTGTTTTGTGGTCAGATCTCAGTATCTGCATGCTAATGAGCATGTAGCCACCTGGAATGTGAGTGGATAAGCGAAGACGATGTCGATAGCTTTACAGGTGTTAAATGCGGCATTACACTTCGGTTGTGTTTGTCTGCAGACATCAACACACATAAGAATCATCATTTCAGCTGAAACCCTTTAGAAGCTTAACTGCAGCTTCACAAAGACATTAGAAGAAGGAAAGGTGGAAAAAATAATGTTTGACTTTAAGATGATCAACACAGACACTAAAGATTTTAACCAATAAAAGCTTGACAGCAGTAAAACATCAAATGGGTTTCTTTTATACACACATGGGGGAAAATAAATTTACACTTTGTTTCTTACACAGGCTCTGTACTCTCAACTGTTGAAAAACAATTACTTCCTGGAGGTGTGGACTCTGTTGAAGTTTTGAATTTTACCCAATTGCTAGCATTTGCCCCTGACATATGTAAATTGCCAGTTTGATGCTATGAAGCTTACCAAAAATTGCGTTTGCTGTAAACAACCATCCTCCACTGCAATGAGAGAAGTGATGATCCGAATGAGGCGGGCTGTAGCAATGCACTAATCTCATGATACGATATGATTCAATAAGATACGTGATATTCTGCTCATGATACAATATATATCATGGTTTTCAGCAAACAGTATGATTCAATACATTTTTAAGATTTTCTAAAATATTCCATAGACTTCCACTAAATTAATTGAACTGATGATGTTAACACTGGAGTAATAAATGTTGTTTTTGTTATACATTTGTTATACATTTGCTTTGTTTAAATGCTAATTGTGTGGCTTTGTGTATTTGGTTATGCAGAAAAGGAATCTTTTTTTTTTGTTTTATTCACTTATATTAGATAATGGAATTGATCTATTTCATTTCATTATTTAATTAATTGTAACCAGTTGTTTCGTTACGTGTCATTTTTAATGTACATGTGCAAGTTGGAACACAAGGGAGTTGAGTAGGATTTAATGTATCGATATTGATAACGATGATGGAAAATTGATACTTTAGGAAGAAAAAAACAAATTCTACCAGAGAGAATTTGAGTCAAGGGGAGAGATCCCAGGCAGAGAACCGAGAGGAGATGAGAATCTGGCAGAATTGCGTAGGAAGGCAGCAGCCAATAATGTAATATTAGTTTAAATTATGATTTTCCTCCAAATATAATGGTTTTTAACTATTTGAAATATTTGTGACTGTATCCCACTTCATGTACCTTAAAAAGAGTTATGGTGCCTCCGAGCAAAACACTTAATCGCCAACTGAGCCAGGTGGGGAGCTCTGCAGGAGTCATGTAAGACAGACATGGCGATGTTCTGGGAGGGCAGCGGGTATACAAAGAGCTTTAAAGAGTTCTCCAGCTACAGACAACAACAACGTTTAAACAGAAAACCATTTCCAACTCTGAAAGTCGAAGCAGTTATGAGTTGATTTTCTTCCAGGAGCTGCGATGCACACTGCAAACCAATATGAAAAAAAGTCGCTGCGTTGAGATAAAAAGTTTATTGCGGTGCTTTGACGACGCATTTGATCTTGCTGAGTAGTACAGAGAACAACAAAATGCTGGACCCAAATGAACACCGATCCATTTGGAGCCGTAATCACATCTCACGCTGTCAAACACAGCGGACATCGAGGCCTTCTCTATCTTCACTTTGTTGTTGTCGGGTCTTTCTGAGTCATCATTCTTTCACTGAAGCCGTTTCATGATTCCCGCTGTAATCGCTGTGCTGCAGTATTACGTTTGGGGCTTCTGGGAAGTCTTTTCTTACTAAAGTTTATGAACTCTTGTGGAGCAGTATCTTTTCTTTTCTTTTTTTGTCCATATATTTTTTTGCATATATTTATTTCCAGAAAACCTCTTAACGTTTTTTTCTTCTTCAGTTTTTCAACAAAGTAGAACTTGGGACTTTTTTACAAAAGTTGTAAAATCTATTTAAATCGCTACACGTTGGACAACAACAACAATTCATAAAACTTTAAATTTTTGCCGTTAGGACTTTAGTCTTTTTTGTCACAAGAACATTTGAGACGGTCAATCTACCATCAGCTTCAGACATCAAGGTGTGAGACGGTTCCTTCTGGTCAGGAGTTCTGACCTTTGAACCCTGCTATTTTCACCTTGCCTCTTTGTAGCTATTGAATTAGGACTTAACTGAGGCAAGAGTGGTGGGCACACTTCTAGTAATGGCAGAGCTAATTTTTTATTTAGCGCTTTAGCATTTTTGCTAACATTCAAAAAGCTTAGCACACTCAGCGTCCCATAAAATACATTTTCCTGTAGACAATAAATTCCAAAGTGCTAACTTTCAATTGAACCAAGTTTGCCATCTGGGTTGAAGTTTTGGTTCTCGACTGATAACAATTCTCCAAGTAGATTGATGTCTATTGTCTTGTTATGTTGAGTTACTCAAAAAGCTGTAAAAGATTGTAGCAGAATTTTCTACAACGGTGAGTTTGAGGAAGAGGGTGAAATCTCCTCTTTCTAGATGTAATGAACTTTTGGTCTCCAATCAAAACACCATCACCACTGTGACTGGTTGACTGTGGATCAGTGGGTGGAGTAGCCATCTTGCATCCAAAAGTTGTGTCCAGTTCCCGGTTCTTTCTGTCACATGTTGATGTGCCACTGGCCAAGGCAATCAATCCCACATTCCCCACCGTGTAACTGTGTCGGTGTGTGAATGTGTGTGAATGTGCATCTTTGTGTGGTCAATATAACTCCACATCCATAAAGAAATCCTGTTCACCATGTGTACAGTGGGACATGGTAAAGGCCACCACCACCTCCATTCACTTCATAATTCTGCAGCACTTTGTGTTGATCAATCCTATGTAGTTTCTATCAAATACATTATAGTTGTTGGTTGTAATGTGATAAAATGTGCACAGCTTAACATTAGCATTTTCAAAGCACTGAGAAAGCAGACAGAAGCCTCACACCATCCAGCTCCCTACATGTGTCTGCCACTAACCGTCCATTTGTTGTCGTGGTTACCTCATGTGTTGTTTTTGTGTCTATCTGTCTCAGTGTCAGAAGCGCAAACCCATGACATTTATCTTTTAAATGCTCTGTAAACAATCTGTGTTGTTTTTCGATGAGCACAAGCTTCCTCTGCAGGTGCAGCACATCACTCAGTCACTTCTAGGCTGGCCATTACGCCAATTACCCCTGCACTTTGAGCCGCCATTACAGCCACTGTAATTGTTAAATAGTGGGCAAGGATGAGTTTTTTTTATGAATAACTGCCTGTTACATTACCATTAGAGTGTCAAGGCTAATTTCCCATCTAGCTTTTATGACTCCAATTCAAGTGTAATGAATACTGAAAAATGAAAAAAAGTTTCAGTCTACTAAATAATTTTCTGGTGAGGGTTGAGAATCAGTGGATAAAGGTGTGAGCTTCACTGAAAGCTTAAGGCACCAAAAGTTTTGCACTAAACTGGACCAAGTGTTAGCGGTCAGCCCAGGAATCATCTCTATGGATGGTGGCTGCACTGCAAAGACATAAAACCTTACCAAGTATTTTTGGTCTAGTTTCTAGTGCGAACATGGAAGTACACTTGAAATGAGACAAAATTAACTTATCGGTAACTTTTCACCAAGAAATAGGAGTTTGTTTTAAGTCAAAAATTCCTTAATAATTGTGAAAAAGTTCTAGTTCCACTGGCAGATTATTCCACAACATAGGAAAGATTTATTGTTATAAGTGAAATAATCCACCAATGGAACAAGTTGATCAATATTAAGGAATTGTTGACTTAAAACAAGCTCTTATATCTAACTGAAAAGTTACTTGTTTGTCTCATGTAAAGTGTGCTAATGTTTGCACCAGAAGCTAGACCAAAAACACTTGGTTAGATTTTGTGTTTTTGCAGTGTTTGATTGTTTTCCTATTTAAAATCCAGCAGAGTAAATATTAGTATTTAAAATAAATTAAATTAAAATTTTACTGAACAACAGACGTTTCATAAGCTACTTTATTATTTTACTGGTAAATCCCACCCTCTGCCCTCACCGGTATTTTTTATACATCAGTAACACCAATAACCAGTAAACTGGCAGTAAATACATATTAATCTAGGTTTATAGTTGACATTTTGAACTGGGAGGTGTGCACCAATTACATCATCCCTGCCCTCACGCTATTATTTCTAAATTATATTGCCTGCTTGTGCGCCTCCAAATTTTTGTAACTTTTAACATTTTTCTAAACAAAAACACAGTGCGCTACTTGGGGACTGCCCTTTGCAGGTTTTCACCTGATAAAGTTTTATACAAGTACAGATCATTTCAGCAGGCATATAGGAGATTCTCTTCGAGCTTGAGGGAACCGCATAAGGGAAGGAAGCATGACCAAATAACTGAGCTATTTCTCATAAAGCATCTTTAGAGTTTCAGCTCCACTCCACTCTACAGTTTGAAGATTTGACTTGCTGAAGGCCATTTTCTTCACCTGTTTGAATATTATTAGAATGCATTTATGGTATAGTAATTGTCATGAATGCAGTTACTTAGACAGTGAGTCTTAGGGCACCAAAGATTCAATGCACCCAAGATTTTCCGTTATTTAAAAATTATTCTCATAAAATAATGTTTGCACCTCAAAAAACACATCTTAGTCATTTGTAGTGAAGGTTGTCTAACTGTCCATCCTTTCCCTTCCACTTTTCCCTCCACCACCAAATTGTCCTTGAGCAAAAAAGCTGCTGTAATCCTCACACATTAGCGCACTTCTCATGCAAAGCGAGTTCGACTAATTCCCTGTGTAAAACGTTGAAGATAACGCGCGTGCCTGTAATTCATATTCCAGGCATGTGCGTGCAGGCGTGTGTATGTGTGTGTGTGGATTATGAGTCATGCTACCATTTAAAATAGCTGAAGGGGCATCCAGATCTGCGCATCACTTGTCAGCCTCTGCACACCCTCACAGAGCAGATAACACGGTGTTAAACAAGTGTAGTAGTAGGGAGTGAGGCGTTCTTTAAGTCTCATTATTCCAGGAAAAGGCCTTGTCACATTAAATAGGAAGATAATGGAGGAACGTGGGAAATGGGGAGTGGCAGAGGAAACAACCGGGTGACTGAAATAAACTGCAGCGGGACAAACAAGACGTGGGGTTGACATGTGGGGTTTGTTTTGGGAGCTGTGGGGAACTTAGAGGTGATGGGAGAAAGGCAGCGGCAAGATAAAGACCTGCTTCTGATTTATGGCAAAGGAAACAATACAAGTTTTCACAGTTAGACTAGAAACAGCAGCGTTAGCATATAAAACGGACACTACAGAGTGATGTATGAAGATTAAATTGAAACCAATTTGTCAACAACAAACACCCAACCACTTAACATTTACTGGGCTTTTATATGACCAGTGTCTAGATCTATCAGTTGAATCCATCCACTGTGTTCTGATTGTCTAGGATCACAGATCAAGGATGGAGACCCTGACACTTCTCTCACCAGTTACATTCTCCAGTTCATTGTGAGGGATCCCAATGCATTCCCAGTCCAGAAAGGATATAAAGGCCTTCCATAACATCCTGGGTCTCTTTCCAGAGGGACGTGCCTGGAAGTCTTGCCAGAATCCATCATGATGACGATGATGCCTGAAGGCAGGTTCTTCATCGGTCAACAACTCAAAAGTTGTTTTTGAGAGCAGAGTGCCGCCAATAGAGACTTTACCAAGAGAGATCCAGTCAAGTGGCCACCACAGATTCAATGATAAGAACATTTTTATATCCAGGTGTTAATCCTTGGTATCCCAGCTACATGACTGCTGCTTTCTGTTGTGATGGAAACCATGAAGTCTTCTTATAACTTCATTCAGACCTCAACTTTGTGCTTGCCCAAAATGGTGGATGCCTTTAAGCTGTAATGGTGTTTACCAAGGGTCTGCAACAAGGCCGGCTGTACTGCAACTTTTACATGTCTTATTTGCAACTTGAGTTCCTTAAAGACAATTAATTAACTGTATTCTGACTGTTAAAGGTTCTTACATTTGCTGATGGTCATGCCAGTGTTTGCCCACTTTATTCCTGTAGAACAAACTGCGTTTATCACATCCTTTAAGCAACGAGGTCTCTTTTCTATCTCGATTAAAGTAATGCTTTGGAAGTTTATGACATTTTATGCAAAATTAAAGATTTTATCACATCTTTTTTTTTTTTTTTTTGCCAAGAATGAGAAACAATTATTAGCTTCTTGGAATTATGGCTGTGGAAATGCAGATGCATTAATTTTCATTACTGCCAGACTCCATTTTAATCACACTAAAAAGACAATTAGGTTTCAGCAAATTCCCTAATTGTCTTCTATAACTTCCTTGTTGAGGTACGGGGATCACATATGGCCCAGATTTGATTGTTAATTAAACCTGACTTCTGACTAAGCTGAGGAAAATTTCATATATATATATATATATATATATATATATATATATATATATATTACCACATCTTTCGGTAAAGGAGTGACAAAAACAGAGGAAAACCACCAGAACTTAAAATAAACTGAGTCAGGAAGCAAAGCCTTCCATTTCCAGTGAGCTTTTTTTCATTAGGAAATGGACCTTAGTGTAACTAATAGGAAAAATAACCCTTGATTATATGTAAACAATTTGACTGATGATAAATTCATCTGCTTTATAAAGTAGATTAAGGTAATAAAGTAGATTGTGTCTTACAAAATCTAAGAAAGAAAATAAGAAAAAAAAGGGGGGAAAGAAAGAAAAACTGTTTCGTTTTTTTATTTAGCAACATATTTATTTGTATTGAATATAAAATATGATATCAGAGTTTTACAATCTAAGACACATTCACATAGAGTTAAAAACGTATTGTCCATTACACAAAACACATTGTTAAGAAACCACTGAGAGAAAAACTCAGTCAGTTTATTTATTAATTAAAAAAAACACAAATTCAGCTTTTACTTAGTTAACCAGCAAAGTAAACGTTGTGTCAACATTTTCCCCTGCAACATTGTTTATCTCCATGTCTGATTTTAAATGTTATTCTTCTTTCTTTTGTAATCGCTGTGCTGTCAGAAACTGTAATGTATGGACATGTTTGGGATTTTTTTTTTTTTCTTTCATTTTTGTTGAGTTTTTACTTCCCTGTCTAAACAGTTTTCACTTCCCTGTCTAAACAAAATCTTCTAGCACATTGTGACAGGCTGAGTCTTAAAAAAAATGCTGAGGCACACTTTTTTATCCCACATGAAACAAAGTCTCATGTGGGATAACTGCATGTGGGATAACTCATGCAGTTATCCCACATGTAGTGGGATAACTGCATGAGTTATCCCATGCAGTTATCATGCATGGGATAACTGCATGATAAGTCTTAGTGTCTGAGACTTACTTTCTCAGACAGTAAGTCCAAGTCTGAGAAAATAATGTATTTATGACACACATAATGCAGTCATAATCAAAACATCACTAGCTGGAGTATGTCATACCATTAAGATAATGTGGCCGATATCACCTGCATTTGCGTCTGTAATGACATTGTGAAACTTTTATGAAACAGAGAGTTCATCCAAGTTGTAATGATTCAAGAAAATATAATCTAGATATTTTTGAATAATTGGAAATTATATAAGTCGAATGTTTCACTTGAATTTGAATGTGACAATGGTTTTGTGCTTTACCAAGAAACCATAGTGGAAGATATGTTACAGTTTATGGCATTAGAAACCTTTCTCTTCAGCTTTTTGTTCTGATATTATTGTTTTAGCATGATCAGGGTGTGGGCTTCAAGAATAAAATGTAATTTATTTAGTGTATTTGGAGTATTTTTGACCCTCTGCATTTTTACTAACCCATCATTAAATTTGAATGCATTTTGAATTGTAGTTTCAGCCATAAATAATTCATCAAAAAAAATATCCCTCTGACCTCATTAGATCATTTGTGGTTTTCTTTCATGACCACAAAAAATCAGCAATGGACGCCAACAGTAAGAATGTCATCATTCTTGTCAGCATGCCTGAAACCTCCTTCCTCTCAAGGTTTCTCCAGAGGAACAAGATGTGGGGAACAATGTCTGACATCTTCCTTCTGCAGCTTATAGTTTCTAATCAATGCTTCATGGCAATTCTTAACTTTTCTGTGTGCAGTGCGCTCCATGGATGGATCTTTGACAAGTGGTCCTGTGGAGTCATCTCAGGACTTTTATTACTCTGAGAGTACAAAGTCTCTCAATCCTCACTGTCATGACCTTCCACAGTAATGTCTCAGAGATGAAACGACCAAACCTCAAGCTAATTTAGGGTACGTCTTCCCAGTATCATGGTGTGGCTGTAGAACCTTCTTTAACAAACAGGGAAGCAGAAAAGAAGAAGCATCAAACTTAAGTTTGAAATATTTCACAAGGTTATTTTATGAGAGGAAAGTTCGATTTTAAGATAAATAACACATTTCCAAATTTGCCTGAAACTAAGCCATGGCCCTGTGGTTTAGAGCTAATAATTCACTACATATATTATTAGTTTGCTTGGTTACTTAGATTTGCTTTATTTTAGTTTAGTTTATCTGGTGATGATAGGACCTTAGTAGAAAAAGCAATATTTCTTCATTCTTTAAACATAGCTGTTCTATATTTACTTTCTGAAAACTTTTCTGTAAAAATAAAAGAAGCCTTGGAAGACTGCAATTGGAAAAAAGTAATACGAAAAGTTCAAATAATGAATTAGATAAGATTAATTTTACTCAAACGAGATGAGACTTAACTGATTTTAATTGTTGCAAAGTGTTGTGCAAATAAAACTTTATCTGTTGATTGGTTAAATTGTTGAGTTATTGAGATTTAAAAAACATTTTATATGACACTGATTAGTACCATGGATAGATAAAAAGGGGAAATGATTAATAGGTCAATGATTAGCTGCACGAAATGTGTTGTATTTATAATTTGTTTTAGCTCAACTTGTGCTATCCTTATTTTATTTTCATTTGATATGTTTAAGCATTTAGATAGAGGCAAATCTGAGGGTTAAAACATGAGAAGCTAACTAAAAGTAAAAAGGAATGTGAGAAAAACAGTCTTTAAATACTTATTAATTAGGATTTTATAACAAGTTGTATGAGAGAAACAAGCCTCCAGGGTGAAAAATATATATTTTCAAAGAGAAAAAGTGAGATCCATTACCATTTATTTTTGTTTTGAAACACCATATGGGGTCAGAATGAATCAGTAGTAACATCTGACCTAATCAGAAACAGAAAGGGAGAAGTTTTTCTTCTTCTTTTTGCTTTTTCTTTTAAGTGCAGTTCAAAACAGAAGCTGGAGGTGTCTGTTGTCTGGGGTAAGCTGTTTAACACTGTTTTGTATTTGATGAAGAATTGTGTTCTTTTTCAGTAATACTTAACAGAAGAATAAAAAATAAAAGGGTATGATGAGATAATTTGCTCTGTTTTTATTATAAATAGATAAGCTCTAAATGTATGCTCATATTCCTTAGATATTCAGCAATGGACTATGACTACAACAGCACAGATGAAGATGAGGACAGCCTCCCATTTGCTTGTCAGTTTTTGGACTTCTCAACCATTACTGGAGTCGTGTTCATCATAATCTTTATCGTCAGTGTCATCGGCAATGTCCTCCTCTTATGTATTCTCTTTACTTTTGAAAAACTCTACCTTGTCACAAAGATCTTCATCATAAACCTTGCTTGTTCTGATTTGATCTTCACTGCCACAGTCCCCTTCTGGGCTGTCTACCACCTTCATCACTGGATCTTTGGGGACTTTATGTGCAAATTCATCATTTGGGTGCACTTCACTGGTCTGTACAGTAGCATCTTTGTACTAACGGCAATGACTGTGGATCGTTTTTTTACTGTGGTGCTTAACAACTGGCCAAACAACAATCAGAGGAAGAAACATTGTGCCATCGGTGCCTGTGTGGTTGTCTGGGTGATCAGTATTGGTACATCTGTGTATGATGCTTTCAAAATGGAGGTTTCTGATGATTACTACTGTGAAGTTTCTTATTCTGATGAACTTGGATATTATTTCCAAGTTCCTCTGCTTTTTTTTGTCCCAATTGCCATTATTATTTTCTGCAATTGTGCCATTATATATATTATTCTACGGACAGCAAACAGAACAAGGCACAAAGCTCTAAGTATAGTTTTTTGCATTGTTGTAGCCTACATCCTCTGCTGGGGACCCTACAATATTGTGCTTCTCATTAAGGATTTGTACAGACCCAAAACCTGTGAAGAACTGGAGCGGTTGGATATTGTCTACAATATTTGTCGAATGCTTGCCTTCTCCCACTGCTGTATGAATCCTCTGCTTTGCATGCTCACGCAAAAGTTTCGAAGTCACCTGTTTCATCTTTTACGCCACAGAGTTGGTATTAACAGAGAAAGAGCCACTGACCAGAACATATCTCATGTTCAGAATGCCAGTCCGGCTCGCAAAACACGTGTTATGCTTCAGCTGCACAACAGATAAATCGGTAACCCCCAAACACCAGCTCAGACAAGAGGAACTCTTTTTTTTTTTTTTTTTTTATTTATACGTACACAAGTTTACACAAATTATATGGTGCATCTGAAAGCTAGAAGTACTAATTATAATACACAGATATAGAATCTTAAAAGTCTGGATATTTTTCCACACTGATTGGATTGACTCACCATGTTAAAGACTAACATTTAAAGCATTTTTAAAATATGTATCTTTTTGGCACCAAATCTTTTTTTTGCCTGTTGGGTCTGTGGAATCAGAAGTTGTTGTTTTTTTTTCAAAATAACAAAATTTATTGTGAGGGTAATTATAGTCAGTTTTGTACGTTCAACTTTGTTATTTTCTTTTTTTAATTTGCTTTTTGATTTGTGTTTTATAAGTGATCAGGACTACATACTGTAAATGCAATACTGTTACGGCAATACCAAGCACAACTCTATTATTGAGGAACAATAACTAAATAAAAGTGTTATTTTCTTTACCTTTTTATGTAGCATTTTCAATCATTTAAAACTGCTGTTTAACTATCTACTGAGTTATGTTAAATTTTGCTATTAGTGCTTGAACTTAGTCTGTTTTGCCCGTTTTATGGTTTGTGTGTTTTCGAGTAAATAAAACATTGTTGCTTGCAAGAAAAGAAAAGCATCTTGTCCATATATCTGCCCAATTTCCTCAAAAATTAGGAAACGCTGTTCTTCTTTGTAATGTTTCTTGAGTAAGTGGGAACAGGCTCACAAAAAACAGTGATTAAAAAGTCTTTAATGACCACTTCCACACACCTTTTCTCCCATATATTTAGAATACATGCATGTTTGGATGACATTTATGTGCTATGCTTACAATAAGTGATATCTGAATTATGAGGATATGTTTCAAAGTGTCTTTTGTGTGCATAATTAAATTTTTATCTATCTTAGAGTAAAAAAAACAAACTACAACAGCAACAAAACACCCATCAAAGTTTTTGGAATTGGTTAAATTCTGGATTTCTTTTTAATCATGATAGTGGGTTATTTGCAAACATAATTAATAAAAACTAAAACGTAAATCTATGAAACTTTTTTTTTCTGGCAGTTCCTGCCACCAAAAAGGTCAAATAAATCAAATAGCGTCTCTTTTTAAGAAGCTTGCTATGATGTATAATGAACATAAAAAAGGGGATTTAATTTAATTTATTTTATTTGTTTAAACAAAATATGGAGTGAAAATCAACAGTTTTCCACTTTCAATAATTTTGGCTTTAAATTCTTCCTGATGAATTTGTTTTCATTTTGCCTATTTTATTAAGCTGTCGGACACATGTTCCTTATTTATTACACACAGTAGGCTATACCTTATTTTAAATATTTTTTTTGTAAATACGTAAGGTAACAATGAGGGAAGTAGAATACACAAATTAAGTAATCCAATTGTGAAAGTTTTGCAAGACCTTTTTATAAGAAGAAGGAAGATACAAGAGGAACGTTTTATATTTCGAAAGAAACTAACTTTTTCTAACATGATGAACAAACTAAACTATTCTTCACTTCCTCTTGGTGAATGTTTTAGTCATTTCTTGAATACTGCGGTGAATAAATTAACCCAGAGGGGGGCAACAAAAAGTGATGAAAGGGACTTCTAGTAATGGCCTGTGACCATAATTTCTTTTTATAGTGTTAAATTACATTACTTTTGATTAATCATCTCAGAGTTGTTTTATGAGAGACAAATTTCTGATGTTGTGCAATGCATAGAAATTGTACTTTAAAGCATGATGCTGCCGCTGCCATATTTCACTGTGTGCGCAGAAATCTTTTGGTTGATGCCCAATGAAGCTAGATTTAAGAATTGCAACCTTAATTCTGATCAATGACCATGACAGCCAAATCTGAATTTTTCTTATGAAGAAAGACTTCTGTCTTTCAACTTCTGTCAGTCCGACTCCTTTGTTTAATTAGACAAAGAGAACACAGTGAATTTCTGTCATTATGGAAAACATGACAGAAATTCTTAAAATTATTTTAATATTCCTGTTCATTCCTTAGCAACCTCAGCATGCCAGTTTCTGAAATGTCTTTTCAATGATTTGACTTTGCTGTCATTGTTGTCATTGTTTAGTGTTATTGACAAATTTATTGTGTGTATTGTATTTTGCAGTAATAACAATACAGAGGAACTTTTTGCACTTTTGTCCTGATACCTTTGTACCTTAGCTAAAGGTGAATCAGATTCAGTGTAAACTAAGGAAGACTGAATGCCGAAAAGTGGTTTGAAGGTGCCATTGCCAAGTATTAATTAAAGGCTGTCCACCTTTATGCAAATTGATTATTGCAGGATTTTATTGTTTAACATTACCCACCAACAGATCTGCTTGTTTCTAACTGTTTAAAATATATCACATTATCATAATGGTCTCAGTACCGTTACAAAAACCTTGTTCTGTACTCTTTTGACAGCCACAATAATAATGTTACTAAAAAGTCCTTAGAAATCTACCTTTTGACAAATTGTAGACTACTCTGTGCAACTCTATTTCTGATTGAGTGTCGGAAGCAAACTTTTTTACCATTGGGTATCATCTCTTGGGGCCTCTGTTTTACAACATTTGTCCAAAGTTACTAGTTGTAATTCTACACGGGGAAAATAGCATGTGTCTTGTCAGAAAGTCTACAACAGACCAATATTTCTATGCACATTATCTAGAAGTGTCATTTTCTTTTGTATTTCCCTGGGAAAATGATCTCCTACAATGCATTTCTCTGGAGTCCTGTCAGTATACTCAAACTTGGCCCCGATGGCTGAACGTCTGGGGGCGGGGGTCCGGAGAGGAGTGCTCAGGGACAGCTCAGTGGGTCTCTGTAACAGCAGCCACATCTCTGGGGCTAGATTAAGCTTAATTAACTAAACCATTCAGCATGCTTCAATGAATGGATAGAAGTCAAGGGTAGAGCAGTCACAGGAGTGCTCGCACATTCTCTGGCAAGAAAGAACTTTGTGTTGGATTTTAACTGGATGTGTAAAATTTGACACTCTAGCTGTTCAAAGCCATGTTTAAGGCCAAGTACAATAAAGAGGCTTGTTCTATCTTAATTGCATTGATCTTTGAATGGATGAAAGCATCGCTTCAAGGTTTTTCTGTATTGGAAAAAGTGTTCATGCATTAGTTTTTCACATTATGTTGAGCTATTTTATTTAATGAGATCTAATGTAGCAGACCAAGTCATGAAAGTGCATTTATAGAGTGAAAGATATAGATTTCAGAATTTTAGGATAGGAAAAATATCATATTACTTTGTCCTTTCTCTGATGCCACAACAAGACATCTCCAAATTAGTAAATTTAAGTCCAACTGTGTATAATCAGTATAATTCCAACGTTTTTTAAAAAGGCCTCAGAGACTGATCAGTGAACAAACAGCATCATGAAGACCAAAGTACTCTGCACACCATCCTTGGTAAACATGGTGATGGCCAAATCATGCTGGAAATACATTTTTGCAACAAGGACAGCTACAAAATGTGGAAAAAGTTCAACGGTTGTTAATACTTACATTTTAAAGATACATTACATTTAAATATTTTAATAAAAGGAACCAATTGAACTGGTTAAACTCTGTAACATATCACATCATAGATCAAAAAGAACGAGTCAAACTTGAAACGTACGTCTCCTGCAGAGATCCTGCTTACAGACAATTTGAAAGCATCCCACTTCTTTTGAGTCAGTGCATTCTTATCTCCGAGTTCATTTTCTCAGCAAATGATGTTGTTGTTCACTCGTCTTTTTAGCCTCAAGCAAAACAGCTGTTGTTGTCGGTGCTACTAGCCTTCCATGGCCTTAAAATTCCTGCCATTCCCTTGTTTTCTCCCAGGCAAGTCGCACATCGATATCTCCCCTTTAATTTCAGTTATCTGTAACGATAATTACTCTGACCATATGCGAATTTAATTGATGCCTTTCAAATGTGTGAAATGTGTGTGCGCACTCTGTTCATGTTGCTAATAAAGTCTTATTGCTTGTTAATCTGGGCTGTCAGAAAAATGCATGCAAATCGATTAAGTGTGCCAGTTCTATTGAACTGTTTTGTTCAATATATATTGACAACTTAATCCTAATGCTGACATGTATGTCATTTCTTTAATGCAACTTATCCTGATATTCATATCAAGTTTGTTATGGGAAATTTAGAACAAAACAAAAAGAAACAAATTAATCACAAACATAAATGCAAAAAAAAAAAAAAACACCAAAAAAAGAAAAAATTCTGCTCAAACACAAATACAAAATCATGTTTAAAAACCTCTTTAAAAAAGTAACTTGATTTAAAGAAGCATTGTGATTAACCAATTTCCTCTGCAATACTGCTCTCTTCCACTAGAGGGCATCTTATACTGGACTAAAGCAGTTCTTACATTTTGATATCCCAGTTCCGTCTTATTGCACATACTCTAACAAAGCTGACAAGAAGTTATTGGTCCATACACATATATGTTCTCTGATGTGAATTTTATGAACACGTTTTTGGGCTCCTGGTGAGTTTAAGACACAAACCATGAAGAACAACTGCAACCTGTCTCTGATATATCTTAGGGTCATCCTCCCCTTTTTACCTGCTGTTGTCAGATAGGAAAAAAAAGCATAGTGATTAACTACCGTGGAGACTTAATTAAGAAATCAAACATCTGGATATTCAGACTGAGCTTTGCTGCATCAGTTAAAAAGTAGCCATTTGATGTATCAAACAGTGCGGCCTGATGTTTCTCTTAAATTTTTCCCATCTGGCTTGTTTTCTCGCTAAACTTTATCCAGAAATTCTCCTTCTTTAGGTCTGTACCATTCTTCCATCCATAAGTATTTCATTCCAGTTTATTGCTTTGCAAATCCTTAAAAACTTATTAATTTATGCGGAAAAAAAGGTCTGAATCTCGAGGCTTAGAGATCCTTAAAGTTTTACAAGATTACATTACATTTTGTCTAGTTTTTAATCTGACAAATGAGCCTGATCTGAATAAATATGTACTTTAAATATATATATATATATGTTTTCAATGTAATTTTGCAATGATAAGTAGCTCAGCTTTCATGACACTGCTGAATTTTGATTGCATTGTATTGAAGCAATTATCAATTAAAATGACTGGATAATATTATGTTTTGTTCATAATTTATTGAATTATTGCACAAGTTTCCTAAATTCAAAAAATTACAGACTGAAATGAATAAATGAAAGAAAGTAAATATTTACTGACCCCTTCAATGTTCTCCATGTTTAAATGAAGTAATTTTGGATCAGGTCAAGTATTTTCTTCTCTGTTAAAAGGAGAAAACACTTGAGATTTGTCCAATACTCTAAGTGATTTATCCTAGCTCGGGGATCATAAGGTGGTTTCCAGTTTCATTGACTAAACAATTTGCTTTGAATGTTAAAACTGTGAATTGAAAATCACTGGTGAACTTTATGTTCAGTCTGGTTCTGGATTAGAGTCTGCAGACTGATTGTTTTTCTTATTTCTGTGGTTTGTGTCAACATATTGATCATAGTTCTTTAAAATACCATAAATTTCAAAATGGAAGTCAACACTGATAATATCTCATGTTTCCTTCCTCTTTGTACACCACTGGCACACAGTCAGTGTGTGTTGTTGCATCCAGCTTGTGTTAAACCTTCAGTGGCCAGGTGAAAATTGGCCTCCTGGACTGGTCTTCTGCCATTCCCAGCACACTCTCAGTGTTACTAACTGGGTGAATGACAGAATACCTCACACATGAGCCAGGAACTGCACCTGCGTTGCCCCAAATGTCCTCCAGATGGGAAAGTGTCTGTTGATATTTTAAAAGATATTGTTGGAATTATTAGCTTAATTATGCAAGTTTAATGTCACTTTTAACTCAAATTACATGCTTAAAATATTGGACAAAAATAACATTGTTTTAAATAGGCTCAAATTTAGTTTAAAACTATATTCAGGCTTCAATTAATATAATTTGATCAGTGGGATACTTTTCTTTAAACATACCAGTATTAAATGATTAAAAGTAATCTAATCTGTAGTTTCTGAGGTTTAAAATATAGTGTCTAAAACTCATATCTAGAGGGTCAGTGTTCACCTCACCCTTTCTGTGACCTCGTGGTTCTCCACAGAGAGAGGTGCTAAATGGGCCTTTGTAAGGGTAATGAAAACACTCTGGTCTTGTAGCCACATTTTGAGTTTCTTCCTGTAATCAGATTAGCGATTTAGTGAGTCATAAAATCAACGGTTCTTACAGTTGTAAATCATCTTCCAGGCGGCTAGAGGCACTCTCCTAATTTAAATATGGTAAGGAGGAAAGAACACCCTCGAGAAAGAAAATCTAGCCGCTTGAGCTGGGATAGCAGATTGCTACATGCTTTCTCCGGAAGCAGGCTGGCTACCTGCTCTGTAATGTATTCTTTGGCCGTTGATAATTGTCTATCCCAGGTAATTATGTGTCTTGATTGGTTTGTCTGTTATACGATGCATTGTGTGAGTTTTATGTTGTCCATTGTTTAATAAATCGTCATGATTGTTGAAGTTGAACGGCGATGTTTTGTCTGGTGCCGTTTTTTTGTGTGTGGTTCAACTCCTGCCACATGGGATCCTGCCTTGGGAGAATCGAAAACGAGCAGGAGGTTTTTATAATTATTTTTCTCTACAATATGTATACAGTCATTTAGTAGAATGAAAAGTTTATATTGTTGTTTTGCAAAAGAAAGGTTCTCAGAGGGATAACAACAGACACAATGGCCACTATAATTTATGATGATTTCACGTCAGTCAGTTAAATATCTCTATTCAGTTAAGAGAAAATGTTTGGGATGAGGGTCCAAATGTCCTGTTCAGATTTAGCCTAAACATTGCCATTGTAAGTTAGTCTCAGATAGCATGCTTAATCAGTAATTACTACCTTCAAATCATATTTATGCATCTTCAGACATCTTTACGTAGACAGCCAGAGGCAACAGAGGACAACTAAGCAGCTGCTTAGTCCCACAAGAGACCTTGGATTGTCAAACTCTCAAACGTATATTTTTGGAATAAATAACATATCACTAACATTCATACAAATGGGTCATTCTGTAAAACAGTTTTCTTTCTCAAACATTCTGCTTTGCCAGAATTAATTTTTGAATTCTAGAAGTTTGTAATTTCTCTAAAAATGAAAGTTTTAACATTGAACTCTGCTTAACCAAGCACAGTCAGCTGTGATTAAATTTCTTACCTTGAAGTCTGAAGCTATACTGTTGGTCATGGTAAATGGATGAGTTAAATGAGATATCAAATGAAAGATGGTGAGGTAAAGTAAGAATGACCCACATAAAACTCCTGTCCAGCTCCGTGGATTTTCAACCAGATTTACTGGTTGGTTGGATGGAAGACCAAGATGGCACTTCAATTTTATTTTGTCATTTTAACTAAATATTGCTCAAGATTTACTTATGCCTCACAATTGTAAATAGTTATTTGATCCTTGTTTTGTACCAGGAATATCTAAGGCCAGAGGGCCAACCAGAGGTTCAGAGCAGTTTGTTGCATTTACACAACATATGTGTTGCGTCACTAAATAAGTTATAACCTTGTTGTGTAGATATTCATTCAAAACAACCAAACAGATGTATTATCAGAGCATGCAGTCTAAATGTTAAAAAGCATGTTGTAAACTGCAGGTCTCTTAAGCTTTGAAAGAGATGACAGTCCTATTCAAATATCAGTTCACGTCTGTTGATGATCTTTGACCTTTGTGCGAACCTACATACCTAGATCTTGCTGTTACACCCCCACTGTGGGACAATAAAAGATACAGCTATTCTATTTTATTATACGTATAACGAAATTGAATTAAGGGTCATACAAGGTCTGACAACAGTGCCTCAGTCTCATCTTGAATGGCAAATCCAATCAGGGTTTTTGTTTTATTCAAAAGTACATAAATAAATAAGCAAACAAAAAACAAATGTTATCGAAACAAAAAAAAAAAATAGTCAGACCTCCATTAATTCCATGCCACACCAATGAATGCTCGACCTGTTTCCTGAATACCTTAGAGAGCCTTTAACCTCTTGGCATGGTGACACAACACTTGTCAAGATGGCAAAAGGTTTAAATGAGAGAGACTGTGTCTATAAAACCTTCACACTGGCAACGGCTAAGACTTTGTAGGTTTAAATATCTGATTAGGCTAATTTCTTATTCCTTTCATGTGTTTGGTTTCTTTATATGATTAAAATAATGGCATAATTCCACAATTAAAGCTAAGACATTAGAAGAATAAAGGTTTTACTTGCTTAGTGTCAAAAATATAGAAACAATCTCCAAAGCATATCTCATTGTGCATTATGTAATTATTTCAGTTGTTGTATTTAACACTAAAAACAGAGAAACATACTTGTAGTTGTAACTGAGCCATATGATGAGCTCAAAGGTTGTGTAAAGAAAACTAAATCTGATTTGTAGAAGTATATTTAAATTTATATCTGTACTTTACAAAGTTTTGAAACCTGAAAGCTAATAAAAACCAAAAAGTAAAGTTTCTCTGAAAAGGTCAGTATTAAATTAGATGAGCACAAAAATCTTACGTTATCCACATTTGTATGACCTACAAGTTTCTGGAACTGTGTAGGCCACACTACCGACTTGACAGCTGGCAGCACGCCATCCACAAGAGGATAAGCTGCAAGTAATATATGGAAAGCTGAGTGGAAGGATGAAGTATGAGCTTCAAAGAAGTTTTGAGTGCAAATACTTCACAGTAGATTGACATATGTTTCTCTAGAGCAAGGTTCATTAATTTATTAGTTTAAATGACTGATCATGTAATATCAAGGTTTGCAGAAACCCTATAGGGCTAATTTCGTGGGTTTCTTTAGCTGCAAGTCTCAGCAATTAAATTTAACTGACCTAAACATTTGAACTTGTCACTGTGTCACTGTGTGTGTAAACAATGTATATGTTTGTGTGAGTTTACTCCTAAGGTTTCAGCTATTCTAATTTAAATAATCTTAATGAAATGTTTAAATAAGTGTATACTAAGTTCTGTATTTCTTTCTACATTCCACCACATACCTGTGACATGCCTCTTTATTAAACTGGCGATTATACTGAAAAATAAAAACATTTTCATCTGGGATCTTGGATCTCAGCACCTGGACCATTTCCCACTGAGCTCATGTCCTGCAGACCCCACGTTTTGGCTTGTCCTTTCTTATCCTCGGGCTGCACCAGCTGCCGCCTACCTCCGACCTCACTCCCAGCTCCTAACATGTTTTCCTCTGGTCGTCTTGTCAATCCTGTTCCTCGTTTGTGTCTGCTCTCCCTTCTTCTTCGGCTCAACTTTCCAAAAAAGGTGAACAGGAGTGATTCTCAATAGCACCGTGCATGACTAATGGTGGAAACATGTTAAAATCATTGCAGAAATGTCCTTGGGAAGACAAATGAATTTTCAGCAGAATAATTAACTTAATTAACAAATTTGCATGCATATTCATCAGGGCCATTGAAGTCTTTCCAGCTCAGCTTGATGAACGTTGCTGTGTAATAACCAGCTCATTTACATTCTGCCATCCACTGCCATTTGTGTGGATTACTGAGAAAAGGCAAAGTGTGTGTATGCGTGTGTAGATGGTGTGAGAGCTACGTTCTACGTGCATACACACTGCCTTCTTTACTTTAACATGTCATACAAAAGCTTGATGAATTAATTTGACATATAGTTTTGTTGTATACACTCCTTTCCATTTGTCCCAGCTGCCCTTGCTTTTGCACACTGATGAATAAAGAGTTCACACACAGTCATATCCATACACACATACCTTGCAGGAATGCAACTGATCCAGGGCTGAATTTATGTCTGTGCTTGTGCGCCAAACCCATATCTCTTTGCATCCCAGTCCCCCACCCCCCATCTCTCTGGTGGGCAGTTCTTGGCACCGATCCTGAGTCGTAAACCCTCCTGGGCTGCCAGACTGCGAGCTGTTAAAAACCACGAGGCCCTCCGTACCCCCTCCCCGTCTCTGCAGGGCAATCTTTAAAGGCAGCAAGGTGTGACGGCACAGACTGGCAGCTTGGCAGCGATGCCCGAGGATACCAACGTTCCGTCAGCCGTGAACGGGCACCATCACATGGGCTCGCCTAACTAATATGCTCATCGTACATGTGCCTTTCTCATGCCTCATCTGGGCCGGCGAGAGACAAAGGAATTCATTAAAAAAATTCACATAGAGTTGTTTTGTGATTTTGTTGGGATGTAGTTAATTGGGAATTTCACACAAGCTAAGACAACTGAAGGAGAGCGCATCCAAATGAGTTTAGAAAAGTTAATTACACTCACTTGGCTGTGTGTACGTATACACAGGAGTGTGTGTCCTTGGTCTGACAGGGCAGGAAACAACAGGGAAATTTGGTCCAAAAACACTCACATTTATCCTTAATACCACGCCTCTCCATTATTCAAGTGCCATGACGGAATCACGACTAAGTTATCTCTCGTATCTTGTTTCGATGAACAAGATACTACCACAAAGGCACAAATATCAAAAATAAGGCAACATTTTGCAGTCATTTTGAAATGAACAAACAACTTGCAGTCGTGTGAAGTCCACTGATGGCAGCAGATGGTTTGGCGATGAGGTGGACTTAGTGATTCAAGGAGGACGGCAAGCGGAAAATTGGACAGTTGAAATTCTTCTCTCAATAAGGTTCAAGTTGACATTTTCTTGTGCAAACTGTTGTAACCCTTGCTGATATTTCCTTTATTGATGCTGTGGTTTTAATGTATAGGCAATTTTGAGTTTATTAGGTTCTAAAGTAAATATCCACCTTGTTTAAATCAGTTAGAAATCATCAGTAAACAATTGTAAAGTAGGTAAATTACATTTTCCATATATTGATTTGCTGATACATTGTAGCTACTTATAACTAGTTTATCACCACTTGATCATGTAAGGTTTGATGAGTAATTTTTGGTCATTTATGGAGTGAAGCCTATTGTAAAGTGTCAATTGAAAAAAAAAAAAAGCGAAAACATGTTGATTTCACAATCTTGAAAGTAACACTGCTCATTAAAAAATGGCAACAGTCGCAGTAACTGATCTGTTAAAACCTATACATGATAAATAAGCTGTTAAAAGTCAGTTATAAAATAGTCTTCATACATTCATACCAGTACTTTTAACTGGTCTGTCACTCGCTAACTGATGCACTATAAGTTTTTATTACTGTTTTGTTAGGCTCTTAAGACCAACATTATAACTGGTTTACAATGTATTTAGGTATGTAAAGCGAATCTTATAACAGTGTTATAAGTTCTGCAAAATAAACTAAAAAAATATTATTTAATATTAAAAGTAATTACAATCTTAGCTGAAAGACAGTACACCAAGCACAAAAAAAAATCATTATAAATTATTTAGATCCCATTTATTAATTAACCAGCATAGACTTTATAAATCATCCATAAGTAGTTATAGGACAGCTGTTTTTTTTTTTTTTATTTATTCAAATTTATAATATTGCAAAAGATTGGGCACTTTTAAGTTTACTCTCCCCCAATCAGCATTATTACTGCTTAATGTTGGTTTATAGAGTCTATATAGCCTGACTGATTACTGGTCTATTAACTATTTATTAGTCATTTTTATGTTGAGTCTTATTGAGAGGGGGTAATAAATAAAACAATATACATTTTCATTAAGACCGTTTAATCTTAAATTCATTTGGTCTTTTAGTTCCAAAATTATGTGTGTCAGATCTCTGTTGAGCAAAATCACACCACAGATTTCAACTTTCAATTATTTATCAAACAATGATGAAACCACAATGGATGTTTGTGCAATATTAAGAACATGTTAAAACAAATACATACTGGAAATGAGTTCAAGAAAAGCTTCCACTGAGAGTCAATTTTCCACTGGTTATGGTATAAATAACTGTAAAATTGAATTTTCACACCCATTTTTTGTCTGTTAAGGAAGTACAAATCAAACAGTGTACAGATTTACATAGACTAAGACCATAAACTAAAAATACAAAAAGGGAAACAAAAATGATTAAACATAGCAACTAATGAGTTGCTTTAAAATCCATATGTCCTAAACTATTGCATTTTATCCCACACAATGAGATGTAAAACACAGAAAGAAACTAACTTGTTCTGATTTGCTTTTGTCTTTTTTGAGCTCCGTTTTAATTGACTTTTGTTTTCTCCCTTGCGCTCGCCATGTAATATTTCCACCAGCTTTAAAAAGCAATGCCAAGCGAAATGCTTTCACAGCTTTTACTGAATCAATATGTTCTTCTGCACAAAGCTTCTCAAATTGTAGTTATCACATCTGAAGAAAATAACAAAATCACCTGACATGTAAAAAACTTGTGATATTGAGCATACTTTGGCTCTGCGATGCTTTCCCCTACGTTTTTTTTTTCCTGCAGACATATGTGTGACACTTGAAGCTGTTATATTAGCTTGAAGTGTGAAAGAAAGCGGTTACAGTAATATCTTTCACTTGAGAGATGTGACAAGGAAATGGTTTTTCTGATAACTGGCAACTTCAGATCTTGTCCGACACAACACATCTTATGTTCCAAGTCGATAAATTAACTTCTCCAGAAATATGTTAATGAAACATGTGCAGTAAAACTAGTTTATTGAGAGACTCACTGTAATGTAATTACTCGTAAAAGCACATTTATTGTGTTTTCTTGCCTGACCCTTTTTGTTATGAAGTGTCCATCGATGCAAAACGCCCACAAAACACAAATGGACCATTAAACTGACCTTCATATAAAAATCAAACGACTGTCATCACACTGATGGGGGAGTTTACACAAAACACAGCCCGTTTCCCTTCAGTGAGAGTGTAAAAAAAACACACATCAAATGCTTTGTTTCATGATCTTCTTTTCTGAACTTGCAGCTCCCACATGAGTAAATAAATCTAGGAAAAGTCTGGTCCTAGAGCATGAAAAGTATTGTTTTGCTTGAATGGAAAAAGACTTCCACCTGCAAACTGGCTTTGCTGGCCTGCTACTGATGATGTTGCACTTTACTCAGAGTTAACCTGATCTGTCATAAACACATCTATTTTACCAGAGACAAAAAACCTGAATGTTCCCTTCAGAAACTTGGATTCTTGTCTTTGCATCTAATATTCACATTAGCCTGGAAACTTGAGAAAATAAAATCTTGTCACTCTTTCATAACCCTTTTTGAGTTAGAAGGGTGATGCATTTGAAGAAGCCACCATTTGATGGTGCAATTGATGGGAAAGTTCTGAAGAAAGTCCTGAAGCCTCAGAGGAATTTGATTACCTCCATCCATTATCTGCACAGTGAGCAATTGCGAGGCTCACCATCTGTCATCCGTTTCATTTGCATCGTCAACACCTGCCCTGCCTGTTTATGCCTTCACATTTTTTATAAGCTGCCTTTCATGGCAGGGAAGAAATGTTGACTTTTCCTTCTAAATATATTAATTGCAAAAGTTCAAAGAACGTATTGGGAGACAAACAACTTGGTTTATGTTTAATGGAATTTGGATAGTCTTCTTTTGATTTCTGTTGATTAAAAGTTTAATTTACACTGCCCACAAACAGACAGACAGATAGATATAGCGATTTATCTCCTTCAGTAAACTCTGACCAACTTTCCTGCCTCTGCTGAAGAAATCACCCACACAGTACGACACTGTGACCACCATGTTTCACTGGTGATGGAGTGGTCAGGTTGATATGCGCGGTCTCATTTGATAAGACCAACATTTTCTTGTGTGTGGATATCGTTTGTCCTTCACAACATAACTTAAGAATTTCATATTAAAGATAAAAATTTATATATATGATTAGATTAGGTAGGTAGGTAGGTATTTTTCTCTCCTATTTATTAGTCATATATTGTGCTGCACTCACTCCTTCCTCTCTCCCTCTCTCCCTTCCTCCCAGCCTCCTCAGTCCTCCCCCATCCATCCTCCCCGTCTCCCATATCCCCAGGTGGTGCCGACGGCTGCGGGGCCCATTAGCGACAGAATTCCTGCCTCCAGCAGGCCATGCGTGTCCCGAGTGACACATTTTTGGACCAGCACCAAAAATCCAACCCTCCGCAGACAGCTCACTTCTCCACGCAGTCACCACAGTCTGTGTTTGTGTGTGTGTGCGTGTATGCATGTGTGTAAAAAAGAGAGAAAGGCCTTGCTTGCACAGCATGAGTCCCACAGGAAATGCTTGAAAGGCAGTATGGGACAGATTGGTGAAGGGACAGAATGGTCTAGAATACTAAAAAGAAAAACTGCAAGATATTCCACAGCAGTGAGAACATATATCCATGCCATCACTCTCCTGCCAGGTTGGGACATTTGTTATAGTCATAACCTCCACAACGTCCCCCTCCCCAACATTGTGCATCGGCATGCCTTCCCACACAAACTGCGTAGATGTAGTCTCTTTCACTACAAAGATTTAATTGGAGTTTGCTGATCCACATTGTTGTTTGGCAAGGCTCTTTGCCAGCTGATGCGTGTGTACCAAGTTTTACTTTGCAAACACCTCCTGTTCAGCGAAGAGAGTGACTTTAAAACTCGAGTTTTATTAATTTTACATCAATCAAATACAGTGAATAGTGTTACTGCAGTGATAACCTCATCTGGGGTGATGTACATGTGAAAAATTGAAGCTTGATCAAGATTCTTAATCATTGGGTGGAGTGATTATGGAACAATATTTTATGAGTTAAGAGAAAGAAGTAATCCCTTTTTAGGAAAGATATTATGAATGGTTTCTTTCTTCATACTAATAGATAGTTAATTATGTACTTAATGACTCCTCACAAAGCAGTATATAATTAGTCTGGATGAGCCAAGAAAGTTCCTACTTGTTCCTACATGTTTAATGCTGGTGATTTCTCATTTTCAAATTAGACTGTGGATGATGGTGGTTTAAGACTGCCCGCATTATATATCGATCTATCTATAGATCTGTCTTATCCCAGTGATATGTATAGGTTCTCAGCCCATCTTTTTAAAATGACAGGCTCCCCCTAAACAAACTTGAGCACATTGCTTACAGTTACTTTTTCAGGAGAGACATGAAAGCTGGTCAAAGTTAATAGGAAAGATAAATGGAGGTAAATACAGATCCACCCTGTGACAGGCAGCTAAATGCTGAATATGTTTACCTTCCAGTCAAACAACACCAAAAGATAGAGCGACAATGAAATGGTTTAAACCAAAGCATATGTGTTAGAATGACTCGAAGTTCAGAGCTCAATCCAATTTAAAATTTTAGGTATGTCTTGAAAATTGAGGTTCACAGATTCTCTTTATCTGATCCGAATTAACTTTTGCTATTATGAAAAGAGAAGTAGACATAAATGTTAGTTTTTGTGTCTAGATCAGGGTTGTGCATCTCTGTGCAACTTATTTTAGGGTTTGCACAGGGTGACAATGTGACAAGACAAATCAACTAAACTTAATATGCCTGATTATTAAAAGATCAACCTTGCACAAACTGGTATTGTCTATTAGTATTAGCACAATTATAAAACCTGACTCACAATGAAAAAACTGAGGCTTAGAGCAAAGCTGTAAAATCTTTCAGGCTGCAGATGTAATTAACAGTCAAACATTAACTCATCAGTGGATAGAAAAATGCATTTTCTATTTCATGGACAATAAATCATTAAGTTAGCTTAGAATGTTTAATAAAATCTTTGTCTATAATTTATCAAATTTGGAAATACGCTTTAAACTGGCACCGGTATCACTTCTGAACATTAACTGTAATGACAGTGACATAGCTCAGTTGTGTTAAAAATGCTCCTTCTTCTGAGACATGGAGAGATTCATAACAAAAAAACACGAAGGAGGTATTAAAAGCCATGTTCTCAATAAATTTAAAAGGCTGTATATTATTAAAGAAGGTGACCGCATGTGTAACCATTTTAGCACATCCATTTAGGTTTTTCTAAAGGACAGGAACAAAGTTGCTCACTTCTTTTGGAGCTTCTGGTCCAAGACAAGACATTTACAGAATGCTGCTTTCTCAAATGTGCAATAAAGTAAGGCAGTGTGTGTGTATTATTATCACCTGCACCACCTCTACCTAGTTATTTTTTGTGAGATGCACTTTACACAGGCTCCATCTCCTTGGTGATGATAACCATTGTTCTTCTTTCTATTAAAAAGTATATCATATATTTCTAAATAAAAGTATATTATTACACTTATTAAACAGACTGAGTTTTACTGACCCAAGGATGTAAAAACCAATACACCTGGATTTAATCAAAAAGCTCTACCTTTTCTCTACCGATACATTTGCACGCCACATGCACAGGTAGAACTCAAAACTTCTGCCGTGCAAAGTTGTGTCATGACCAATTCATATTTTAAAAACTACTTTTTAGCACAGAAACCTTCAGTAAATGACCCCTTGAGCCAATTTTATTTTTACCTTCACAGTTTTACTTTAACGATGAATAACAAAATAAGACATTGCACTTTTAGCTTGAGCCATATTAAGATAAAATCACAGTTTTCGGGGTCTGAAATTTGAATCTGTGGAGCAACAAGTGACTCTTACTATTATGTAAAAATCAACTTTGTTACGGCTTTATCTCAAGTTATAATGTTATTCCCACATAAAAAACGTGAAGAGTGTTGCTTTGATTCTTTCATACATGTTTAAAAATTCCTTGAATATCTCCTGGCAGCCACTTAGGAGTGCCTAAACCCTTTCTCATAAACCGCTGCCCTTAACCTCGAATCTCTTCCTTACAGCTACAGTCACCAGCCAAACTTCCGCCTCACAGAGATTCTCTGCCCCATGCTTTCCCTACTCAGCTCCACCAGACTAGCGGCGGCAGCAATTAGCAAACGCCTAATGGAAGTTCTAATCTCCTGAGATTATACAAGCTATTTCTCAATTGAATGCTCCTAACAACGGTTGTTAATGACATAATGGAACTGCATTGTTGTGGTTACATGATGAAGAGTGTTGGAAAGAGAAAGAGCTTCTTAAAGAGACAGACCCCCAATTTCAAGGCTCCAAATTGCCAAGTCAAATATCTTTTCAGTTATATCTGATAAAATAACAATTAAAGGTAACATAGTTAATTGATTGTGATATAAAAAAAGAGCTATGTGCCTGGAAAATACATCACACATCCCATTAAGCAATAAAATATTGTCCTTTACTGTTGTTTTATTCTGTTTTTCTGTGCCTCCATAAAAAAGCAGTGACACCCCCTGGCTCCCCTGGTAAATTTGGTCTAACCACTACCATGCATGTCTGTTGGTAGCCACCTTGACTTTTCTTGATAAACCTCTTGCTATTGTCACCTAAATATTTGGCTCATTCGAAACTGAAAGCATGAATTTTGGGCCTCTCTGATGGTCAGCACCCACTCACTCCATGTAGGCATTAATCTGGTTTCTCAGTGGAGTCTTAGAAGTTGCCAGGTCATAGCAGTTTTGACTCTTGTTGGGTTCTTAGTAGTTGTTAAACATCCTCACCAATTTTCTTTTATCTTTGAGTTTGTTCTTTTTTCTAAAAATATAAGAAGACAAAATCTATGAAAGCAATAAAACAGACAAATAAAAAATCTGTGGTATTTTCAATCACAAAGTCAAATTGGATTGTTTACTACTTTTTATGGTATCTGTTATACCCTGAGAGAAACAAGCCGTTTATAAGAAATCACTTTTTCTGTAAGTTGTGTGTACTCAAGGTAAAGTGTTATCTATATCTCTTTGAGAATTTCTCCAAGTTATCTATGTACCTTGCATCACACTGCAGTCATTATTACCAGATGCTCACATTCACAGTCAAGGGAATCAAAAAGCACTTCATCCAACAGCACCCGTGTCTTTGCCCTGAAATAGGGTGTTGCTGGGGTGTCAGAGGATCACACCCCTGTATGTTTCCCACCTGCTCCAAAACCCACCCTATATGCCGTCGTATTGTAGCAACCCTCCCAACCACCCCTACGATCCCCCCCACACACATACACACACGCATTACAGAAGCCTGCTTACACCAAGTTAAAGTGCCCCCAGACAAAGAGCACAAAGCACAAAGGTGATGTAGTGACAGATGCTGCCGTCACATACTTAGCATATCTCCACCTCCAGAATAGCAAAACTGCAAGAGTCAGTCTCCTTCTTTCACCTCTGGAGATCATCAGCGCTACTTTCTCATAACTTACACTCATTCCGCTCCCTGACGGATGAATTTTTTACCCAATATTTATCCAATTTGACCAAATGGTATAATTAATGTTTTGCCATTTTCCTCTTCTTCCTTCTCTCGTTCAGGCCAATATATTTCCTACATACAGAGCCCCCCCTCCTGGCCTAACCTTTAAGCGCCAAGTTCACAGATAGAGAGAAAGTACTTCCTGTGAGAGAACGGGCTGGCTGCCAAGGAGACTGATCCACCAATCTGACACGTTAATGAGATCCTGGCCCGTAGTACAGGAGTGTCAGGCCTCCTCCGCTGCATCGCCATCCCTGCCATGACCCACAACGCTCACACAAGCACATCCCCACTCGTAGCCTCTTTATAATTTTTTCACACATGCACCCACACGCACAGAAATATGGGCCGCCCCCCGCTCCCCTTGTGCCATCCCCAGCACACGCACACTCTCTTCGAGAGGGGGTTCAGCTCCTTAAATCTGTCTAATTAAAACACCAAATCCCACTACTCCCCCCTCACCCACCCACCAACCCAATCCTCACTTCTCACTCCCCACCTCACCCCTCTTCATCGTCTCCAAACACACACACAAACTCGCACCCAGCCCTCCTCTATCCCCACTGCTGCCACCCCCGATTCCACTGGAGAAATGATTATTAGGAATTTAATGGGGGAGCGTTTCCCATCCCAGACCATCTGGGGCTTGGGAATGGAACAAAATTTTGAGGATGCTCATGCGGTGGGGGGACATTATTTTCATTTTTCTCCACTGGTGCTCTGATTTTCAGACATTGCAGGGAATCCATCCTGACTATAATAAATCCAATAAATGTGCATAAAGATGGATTTGTGTTTTGTTCATCAGTGTTATGAGATGTGTCTAATCGCTACCATTTTGCAGCATAACTGAAGAAAATGCAGTTCATACGGTGCTTGTGAAGAAATATTTATAAATTTGCTTAGTTTTTTGCTCTTCCCACCCCCACATTTAAATATTTTAGATCAAACATTTTTGCATTTGAAATATAATACTTTAAAAATCGTTACGCAAACTTATCCCTAAATGAAAATAAAGTCCCTGTGATTTCATCTTTCTAGTGGTCAGAGTTCAATCCACACTCACGTCTAATTACTCTAAAACCTGTGCAATCAAGAACTCAAGTAAGTAAAACTTTGCCGATAGCATAAGGCTGGTTAAAAGAGCTTAAAAACCAAAACACTGTTTCCTGATCTAAAGAAAATCAAAAACAGTTGGGAATCAAAGCTTTCTGAAAAGACAAAGCCATTTCTAAGGGGTTGAAACTCTACTGGGCTACACTACATGCCATCATCCATAAATGGAGAAAATATGAAGCTTAGCCTACCCATGAGTGGCTGCCCAACCAAAATTAATACAAGCATCAATGACTAACCCAGGAGATAACAAAAAAAAAAAAAAAAAAAAACAGAACAACATATAAACTACTGCTGGTGCCACTTGCCTCAGGGCAGATTTCATGATTGGACGATAACAAAACAGACTTGGTAAAACTGGCATTCAACTTCCAAAGTGACAACCGCTACCTAGATGAGACTTCCCACATCTGCCAAAAAACATCTTCATGATCCTCAAGACATTTGGGAAAAGATTGAGAGGACTGTCGAGATCAAAGTGGAACTTTTTCAAAGGTGTGCATACTGTTACGCCTGGGACAAAACTAACATTATTTCTCAGAACAACATACCAACAACCAAACATGGTGGTGGTAGTATGAAAGTCTGGGACTGCTTTGCTTCTGCTATAGATGATAAAACCCTTAATTGTGCCGTCAAGCAGAAAATCCTGAAGGAGAATGTTTGGCCTTCAGTGCATAACCTGAACATTTTCCTCAAGTGTTATGCAGCAGGACAATGACCAAAGGCATACTTCTTAATTGCTTAAAAAGAAACAATTGAAAATTGTGCCATGACCTGTTTAAGGTCTTTGTTTCTGAGTTTCATGTTCAGAAACTCTCCAGTGTGGAGCCTTATAACAATTCTTTAAAGAAATGTGGACCAAAATTCCTCCACAGTGATTTATTAGATCATTACTGCAAACCATAAACAGCAACTGTTGATGCAAAGGGCAGTACATGCCATTATTTGATTCAGGGAGAAATTAGTGTTTCACATAGAGTCAGATTAGTTTGTATATATATATATATATATATATATATATATTTTTTTTTTTATTATTATCTTCTATAATTGTTTTGTGAGTAAAGTCAGAAAAAAGTCTTATTTCTCTTCATCCACCACAAACTGAGAGGCAGTCAGAAACAAAGGCTCCAAAGTGTGTTTGTGGAGGGAAAAACATTCAGTGATACTGTGGGGCCAGTAGGAAGCTTGTAAGAATCTGAAGTCTTTAAAAAACAGGAGATTTTAAAAAATCCCTCTCTCTAGATCAGTCTTCCTCAAACTGTGGTCCGCGGGCGCCCCCCGGTGGTCGGCAAAGTACTGCATGTAAATGACCGTTTATGTTGTCGCGACTTGAGCACAAAGTGCGACTCCTGTGGTTAGCTTACGAAAAGATTGTGTTTAAAAAATAAAATAATAACGGATAATTAGCTTAAAATAAAAGCTGAAGACACTGATGGAAAGAAAACAACGGCGGGACTAGTTACATGAAGGAGGAATTCATTACTACAGGAATATTTTTTCAGTTTCTCAGGATGAGTTGGAGAACTTTTTATTGTCTTTAGAACATGATGTGTTAACGAGGGGACAATTTAAAGTTTTAAACGGTCTGTGAGTGTTTCCTAAATGGGGTCAGTGGTTCTCAGCCTGAAAGGTTTGATCAACTGCTCTGGACGCTACCAATACTTCCGCTAATGTTAATCTGTTTAGCATTAGCATCCTTCAGTGAAAGATAACAATAACGCAAAAAAAAAAAAAAAGAAGAAAAAAATTAGAGTTTATTTTACGGTAATACTTTTTACCCATGTTTACCAGGGGGGCCAATAAATGTGACACTTTATTTCGTTATTGCAAAGCAGACCGGCTCCTTAAACCAGTCCTATATATTTATAATGCATAAAACAACACAGTATAGGCCACTTGAAGAAATACTCCAGTTTGAGCATCCTCGAAATGCGTCTCTGTTTTTGTTACGGAGTCAAACAACAAAAATGACCAAAGAGATTATCGCACAGGACGAGGCTGTATGAACTAGGCCGTTAGCTCAAAATGAAGCAAATACGTTTAATGCTGGTGGAGAACAGCACACAATAAAATATACTCTGGTGACATCATTAGAAAGAGGTGAAAAAGTAACAGCACAACTCATAAAAATCATATATTGCTTATTGTGACAGTAGTAAAAACTATAGCGTTTTAGAAACGTTTTCACACCTTTGACATGTTACAAAAACAAACTTCAGGTGTTTTATTGGAGCCTTTATGTAACACAATGACACAAAGCAGTGCATGATGGGAAGTCAGAGGGAAATTAAAGATTTTTTTAATGAAAATATTTTGTTTTTAATAATGAAGAACATCGTAATATTTTAGATAAACATAACCAAATGTAAAATGATTGTGTAATTACTATTTAATGACAGTGATGAGATAAAATTCATATTTTTTCCTTAATATTAGTAAAAATCAAACATTTAAATATCAAAATCAATTTTAGTCCTGGTTCCTGTTTTCCCATTTCAAACTTTTGATCTAAACCTAAAATTGAAACGGTAATTTCTTCTTTGTTGGTGTCAGATACATTTTTCAAGTAACTGCATTACTGTCAATTTCAAATAGAAAAGATGAAAGTCGATTTCAAAACATGCTTTTATTCTAATCTAAATGAATTTGAACTGTTTTTGCAAAATAGCCAAACACTGCAAATCTCTTAAAGGTTTTCAGCTGTAATAGCGGATAAAACATTGTAGGCCAGACTTTTCAGACTTTACTTTAGCCTTTTTACGTTCGCTTCATAACAATGCACCGCTTTGTGTTGGTCGGTCGCATAAAATCCCAATAAAACCAGTAAAGCTTGTGGCTGTATTGTGACAAAACAAGCAAAAGCTCGAAGGGCGTGAATACTTTTGCAAAGCCCGTCAATTTCTGCTCAGTTCACAGCAGACTTGGTGGTTGTTAGTCTGTAACCATGGTGCCAGCCTTGGCGGTTAATGTTATCCAAAATGTGTGAATAATTTCATTCCATTAAAGCATGCTAGCATTGCTAGCATGCCACATTAAAACCAGAGGGGGAAGTGTTAGCTGGATGATAATCCAATTTCTAGATTAAAAAGCAGCAGTTTCCCTGCGTTTCCATGACTACGAGCTGTGATCACAAGCCCTACAGCTGGCTCTTCCATCATTCCTACGCCACTCTGAGAAGTCTTAAAGACGGACATTTGGGATAAAGGCAAAAATGATCGTCAACAAGCCAAGGCACTTGGATTTGATTTAAAGAAAGGAAAGCAGGGAGGTGTGGTCATGATTTGTACGACGGCGTACAAGAGCCGTGGTAGACAGGGGAAAAGAAAGAGGAGTTAACTTTGGCCAAAAAAAACTCAGAAATTTCCAGATTAAGCTCAGAAATGTTTTAGAGGAAACTTGGACATTTCTGAGTTTGGAAAGTCAAAAGATTTGCTCGAAAAAACTGAAATTTTTTAGATTAATGTCAGAAAATTTGGAAATTTCCAAGCTTCAAAAATCAAGAATATTTTATTTCAAAGATCTAATCTCCAACTTTCTGAGTTTTTATAGCAATTTTTTGACTTTTCGAACTCAGAAATTCACACGTTTTTTCTAGAAAACTTCTGAGACATTTTGCTGGATATGTACTCGTCATCTTATTGTCGTCTATCTACAACGGCCCAAATACGCCGTCGTATGATTTGTGCCACTAGTGTTGCATCTTTCTTCATTTTATATATATATATATATACTTTAAATCAACCTGAAAATGTGGGTTTTTATTCTTCCCCAACATATCTCTCAGTCTTCTATATATATATGCTCTATATACCAAATCTATACAAAATAGAACTTTACAACTATATACTGAAAATATCCCTTGGGTAATAAATAAAAGCATGTATATATATATATATATATATATATATATATATATATATATATATATGGGGGCTCTCTCTACTTTCTGGTGATTACAATGGAGAAAATAAGTTAAAGCGATGCTTCTTTCTCTTCTTTATGTTTACATTCAGAATTGTGTCAGTGAGATCCCACAGGTGGGTGTCGGGGGGGGGCAGTGGTATTTTAGCTATCTTAAACCCCTGAAGCTTTAAAAAAAATAAATAAACGGCGCGGCTCTGTCCTTCGCTGAGCGTGTCCCCTGGATCGATTCGTCTCCCGGCGTTTATAAAGCGTTAACCAAAGCAAGTCGGCTTGTTAGTGGGAGCTGCTACCAAGGAAGAGCGCTAAGTCGTTAGCATCCCTGTTAGGTTGTTATGTGGCTGGAGGCTGGAGAGTGCTGTAGCAGCACTGAGGGTGGAGCCGGTGCTCCGTGTGTCTGCTGCTGCGCTGCAGGGAGGGGTAACGTACGGAGGGGCTGGAGGGCAGGCGGGAGGACGCCGACGATGAGCGCTGAGACCCTGACGCTGCCGGGCCTGCGCCACCGGAGCGATCGCCGTGGCTCAGGTTCCTCTTGCGCTCGCGGACCAGCGCCCTCTGGTGGCGCTTCATGCGCTCCAGCTGCTCCTCGGCGGTCATCCGGCCTCGGGTTTGGCTGCTGGGGGGCGGGCCGGCCTCCGTGGGGGACGACAGGCGCTCAAAGGCGCTTTTGGGTCGGTCCTGAAGAGACAGTGGTGGAGGAGAGAAGGGGTGGGCTGAGAAATGGGAAATCTTCCTAAAAATGTTCCATTTCAAAATTCCATACTTCAAGACTTAAAGCTGCAGTATGTGACGTTTAAAAAAAATGTACGTTTTGTTAAAACTGTCACCATGTTGTAACAGTACAGCATGACACAAATAAACTGAAAAAAATCAAACTCTCCTGCCTTCTCCCAGTGCCAACTGGAAACAACCAATCAGAGGCAGGAGGCGGGTCTTAGGGCTGCCATTCACTCTTTTGGTGGCGCTGCCCTTTTTTCTCCCCTCTTTTATCTCTGTTGCTCTGCAGCTAGCCATGAATGCTAAGGCTAGTTAGCAAGTCCACCGATGATGGCGGACAAAAGATTTTCCTGAAAAGTTGTTTCTCTGTCACTAGCACATTTAGCAGAGAACATGAGATAGATCGATAGTGCTAAGACCCTCTACATGGCTGTGATTGGTTGATTTAGTTTGGAGTGGTTCATTTCTTCAGACAGTTACACTAACTCAGGGAGGAGGTAGAGGCATTTTTAATCCATTTAAACAATAAAAATAATACAATTTCATTCTGTTTGTGTTTCGGTTATTTGCTTGAGTAAAATATTTTTTGGGGGGCAAATAGGAAATCAAAAGTGACTGCAACCCAGGGGCCCACATGTTTTTAAATACGGCCCTGCAGATTTGTATCACATGGCTAAAAGTTAAGGAAACCATCAGTGAAAGTTAGGAATTGCATAATTTTAGCAAACTTAGGTAACGTAGGCTGTCATGGTTTTAACTCTGTTTTATGTGGTTTTGCCATCCAACCCACCATCTGTAAACTCTTGTCTTTCTAACTGTCAGATCTTCTGCTTTTCCCGTCCAAGTTTTGTCTTGGTTGAGACATTTTGGAGTGGGCCCACTTCTAACGCTGACGTAAGTCTGTTCATGTTGTCTTGTTTTCCACATGTGCCGTAACAAACTGACCTTTGGTGCGGCGCTGCCGGGAGCCCTCCTCAAGGTGACGTAGGACGAGATGGAGTTGGACTGGTCCAGCCGAGACGTGGTTCCTAACAAACCCAGTTGAGAACCAACAAGCATGGGTTTAGTTCAGCTTTACTTTTAGAAAGTAAAAAAAAAAAAAAAAAAAAAACATGTATAATTGTCCTTCCACTTTGCAATTATAAACCACTTTGTGTCGGTCTATTCCACCAATAATCCTCCCTCAAAAAAAGAATACGTACATTTTAAAACTTTAGACATAACACTCTTCCTTAAAAGACAATTTGTTCACATGTAGCTGTGTCTTTATAAAAATGACTATCTCCACCCCTGAGTTTTAGACATGCCAAACCCATAGGGGGCAGTGTAGCACAAAGCTAAAACCTGTCAGCCATCAGATTTCTTCAAAATAATCAAGATTTCCTGTTAGGAATGAAACATGGCTCCAGGACGTTTAATTGTGTCAACAGATATATTAGGTTGACCTGCTTTTAAATAACAGTAGAATGTAAAGTTACTAAAACACAAGATGATGCTGACTGAAGTTGTGTTGAAGACTAATGCGCGGGACCCTAAGTCAGTTTTTCGATTTAAAGACGCAAACACAAAAACAGAGTTTCCTCAAATCTCCTCTTTGGTCAGAGTTTTTATAAACAATCATTTTGAGAGATATTAAACTAAGTTTCTGTTTGGATGAAAGGCAAAAATGCATAACAACGTAATCATTTTCCCAGATATCCGAGTGCATTTGGACTAGGCCTGAGGGATGGCCAATACTGTTCTACATTTTTTCTTCCATGTAGACAACACCTACTTAAACACACAAAACATGTCAAAGTGATGTTTTTCTTGCTTGTAGTGATTAAAAGACTTTGGGTCATTTCTGCTTCAAGGTGAAGATGGTACCTTTGCCTGGGTAATACTGGTAGTCGGTTTCAGATGCTGTGACTGGCTGGCTGCTTCCTGGCAGCTCTGGTTCGCTCAGGTATGACCTCAAATCAGTCTGAAACAGAAATCAAAGACGGGCTGAACATGGCATCTCTATTACCCTACACAGATTAACTGTATCATATCTACATGAGCAAACGACTTGTAGAAGGCTCCCCACTTCAGGAAAAATGAATGACGATACCTTACAGTCTCCATTGGCAATGTACTGGCCGCCCTCCCTGTCCCGCTTCCTCTCGTCCGACTGGCGTTTGAGCCCTCGCACCGATGTGTGGCGGATGACCGAGGCCTCCTTGGGGAGCGGGGGCACCACGGGGGGCGTCTCCTCGTAGTCATAGAGACGAGGCAGTGGCGGCCTGGGCGGGGCGTCGTCCTCTGCCTGCATGGTGGTCGAACCAGGACGGTTACTGACTCGTGGAGGAGGTTTGTGGTGTATTCTGTTTGCAGGGGGCGAGGAAGGACACTCACCCACTTTGGCACGGTGCTGTGAGACAAAGTGTGGGAGATGGAGCTACGGGGGGGAGGCTGGACCGCCGCGCCGCTGGAAGGCACCGCCTGGTCGGACACCGAAGGCACTAATCTCCTGTCTGCTGAGGCGTGTCAACAGAGAAAGCTGTAAGCTTAGACAAAGGTGGGATGAAAATGGCATTTTTATGCTATGCTAAATTAAAAGAGGCTAATTTCATGTATCATACACCCTCACTTTTCCTCCAGTTTTGCTCAAAAAACCAAATATGACTGGGCAGTGAGACTGATGTGATCACATACATCTATGTTAGCAAACAATAATTTGTGGTGTGTCCATTTGAATCTCGCACAAGTTTGCGCAATATGTATTCGACTCTAATAAACTGTCGCTCCACGCTGACTCTCATGCTCCTCAGGTATGGCATGCCAGGAGGGCCAAAAAATGCGCAAAAAAATCCAAAAGACATACTTTGCATGTTTCTCACATGCAATGTACATTTTTAATGCTTAACCAATTATGTTCACAACTTAAGCCGTTTGAAAAAGAACCACATGACCAGCCAATCACAGACGGTCGGTTTACGTTTGATCAAAGTAGTCATTGGATGGAAAATAAGCGATCAAAACCAGAAAATTAAAAAACTGCACCAAGAGGCAGACATTACAAAACAAGACATTAAGATTTAAGAAAAACAAAAGTTTAATATAATTGAAAAATTGTAGCCTAAAAATATGTAGCTAAGCACAACTTCCTTCTTCATAAAATCTAGACAAAAATGGAGTAGAGTCCGATCTTAGTGGCTGTAGGATTTATCCTTTGTCTTTGGCAAAAGACCATGAGCCATATCTCCTGCTATCGCATAACTTATGTTTGTTTTGGTTGTATTTACCCAAAATGCCCTATGCTATAGTCCACTTCCTGCTTTTGAAGTGGTGTCTGATCCGCTTGGCTTTCACATAAGCATTCGAACCGCACCAGAGTTCCCTTCGACCGAACTAAGACTTAGGTTTCTAGGAGGACCTGAGGACTCAAAGAAAGGAATAGGGCTACACGATATTAGAGAAGCTTTCATTAGCGATTACAATGTCGTCTGCAAACAGACGAATTCTCACCTGGATTCTGAATAGAGTCCACAGTTATCCTGTAGTTGGCTTTGCTGGCGCTAAGACCACCCATGACGTCCTCGATCCTCCACAGCTCCCGCTTCAGTTCAGCCTTTTCCTGCTGTATTACAACACATGCAAACACACACAGAATTTTTTTCTAGTTATTTGACCTTGTACTTATTTATTTTTTTTAAATGTGTGGAAGCTCTGTTTTTGCCATTCAGCTGAAGACAGTGTACTGTGGTTTGCACTTTTGTTCATTTAGGGACGGTTACAGACTCGTGGAGGAGGTTTGTGGTGTATTCTGTTAAGGTTGTGGAAAAGCAACATTCAGAACTGCTGACATGCTGAGAGTTTTATTTTTTGAATGGCAGAAGGAAGCCCCACCTGAGACGTGTCATTGTGGGTCATGTGTGCCTGCAGGGCCAGCCTTAGCAGCTCCACTGATTGCTCCAGCCGGTTGTACTCCTCCCACGCACGCGCCATTTCCTGCAAAACCCAAACAAACACACGCTCCTAAACCATTTGGTTAGCATTTGAAGCAAGATTTGTCTGCATAAACTAAAATATTTGAGTTCAAATATTTATTTTTTTACCTGCCAACATATCAATGTATAAAGGAAAAAGGGATGCAACTTTATTTTAGCTACCAATTAATCTACTGGTTATTCTGACAATTAATTGATTAATCAGATAAAACATATCGCCACATTCTGTCGATTTTTCTTTTAAGCTTTTTTTATGCAATATTAGAAATACATTAAAGGGAGCAAATGAAAAAAAAAATCAATTCCTTTTTTTTAATTACAAAATTATTCACCTAAAATGCAATAACAGCGTTTCTTTACTGAACACTTAATCATTTGTAGTAAAGGCTGAATCTGAAGCTAAAAAAATCCCAACATCAACATTTGAAAAGCCCAGGCCTGCTTCACTTAACATCACTTCAGCATAGACTTGTTTTTTTTATAATATTTGGCTAATAAAAAGTACTTAATAGGAGATTATTTTTGCAGAATTTGGACCAAGTGAAACTAAAATTATGACATTTGAGGGGTTTGGGTTATAACACATTTACAGAGAAGTTCTTTTTTATACATGTCAAATGTATATGTATATATTTTTGTACAGTTTAGTCTTAATTAATTGCTCTGAGAACGTTGTGCTTTCAGAAAATTGCCCAGTGTTGTCTGGATACTCCAACTATTGATTAATTACCAAATTAGATGACGGTTAATCCGGCTAACAATCGTGATTAATCAAAGTTAATCCAACTAATCACGATTAATCCAACTAATTGTAATTAATCACGATTAATCCGATTAATCGTTTCAGCCCTAAAATTAAATATTACCATTTCCACCAAGTCTAGCACTATCGGTCGACGGCGACAGACACAGCAGACATGAATACCGTTGAGACGCGGGAGATTTGGGCCCTGATGGTCACCAGATCCTCCTGCAGCAGCCTCTGCTGGTAGGCGATCTTGTGGACGTGAGCTGGCTGCTCCTGGTACTGCTCCATCTGCTGGTGAGACACGTCAAGCACTCTCTCCAGCTTGTCCTGCAATGGGTGAGGGGTTGAGCGGTGTAAGTTATTTTATTGGTTGCTTTATTCACCAATAAAGTATTTACCAATAATGTATTACAGACGAGCAAACAGAGGCATTGATCTACAAAATAACCAAGAGAACAAGCAACAACAACAAAAAACAGCAAAAGAGAGTTGGAGGAAAAAATACTAATTAAAATTGATACATTTAAGACAGAGGCATCTTCACACACGTTTGGTTTGAGATAATTGAAACATTTTCTTCAACATTTCTTGAAAAAGTGCGTCTTTACATTTCAAGCTTACAAAGTTAAGCATGTACGAGTGAAATTAATCTTTTATTAATTGATTGACAACACTAAAATAATCCAAAGCTGCTGAAAAAGAACAAAGATATCTTGATGGACGAAGATGAATATTTTACTGTTGGACTGATAATATTAATTTATTCAAAGGGACTGATATGATTTAATACACACTGATGCATGTCTTGTGTCGTGTGCGAGCGTTCACAGGGAGACGTTTAAATGTCCACTTTCACACTTTGCACACATCAGTTCTCAAAAGAAAAGACATTTTGTTCTGTTTTTGGACAACTAAAGGCTGATGGAGCAGTTGCCTGTATCTGTAGTAGTCTACAGCTTATTTTGCTATTTGAAAACACATGCAAAGAATAAATTATTATAGTTCACATTGTCTAATGAAACAAAATAAAGAGAGAAAGTGGAAAGAAATCTATAGGAAATATATTTATTTTTACATTTCTTTAAGACTAATTAATCTTTCTAAGTTGAAGAGAGTATTGTTCCACTAACAGAGGGTTGGACAGAGACATGTTGCGAAGCTGGACTGTGATGAGTTAAAACCGCCTCTAGAGGGCAGCATTTCACCACAAAACATCCCAACTCACTACAACGTCTCACCAGAATGTGACTTTTTCGATCTCCTCAGACTAATTTATGGCATTTAATAGTAAAAACCCAATAAAGTTTGATGATTCTTGGACATTGGTGCTGCTTTCCTTGCTTTTACAGGACAAAGTCATTATTTAGGGGTGCTGTGGTGGCGAAGGGGCTAAGCATAACCCACATATGGAGGCCTTGGCCCTTGACGCGGCCGTAACAGGTTTGATTGCCGGCCTAGTGACCTTTGCTGCATGTCTTCCCTCTCTCTCATTACCCACTTTATTCACTACCAAATAAAGGCCACTACAGCCAAAACAACTGCAAAAAAGAAATCATTATCTAGAGAAAAAAACTACTTTCTTCTGTAGCTGCATTTGCCTCTGAATTATGTCAGATTCATTTCATCTTTTTTTTTTTTTTTTTTTGCCAGCGTAATCATGGGGTTGCGTTTCAGAGACGGGTTACCTTGTCGTTCTTCAGAGAGCTGATCCTCGCCTCCAGGTCCTTCAGAATCTTGTCCTGCTCACATAAGCGACTCAACTTCACCTGCAGGGGGAGAAGCAGAGCTGGGTGGGCAAGCGGTGTTTACCCAGAAGAAGTTGCTCTCAAGGGCTAATCAGAGTGTCTGCGCATCGACCTCTGATAATGAAGTGGCCCTCTTACTTAATTAAAGCCGTGTGTCTGCAGCTGCGCTGACTGCATACAGAACAGAGGGTCGGGGTCAACGGTGATCCGCAAGAGCTGCTTTTAATGGGTGAAATGGATGGATTATTGAATATTTACCGCGTCGTAACTCCACCTGTCTGGTGCAGGTGTGCTAGAAGATGTTCACTTTACAAGAACCGGCTCAAACAAACCATCTTTTGATGGAAGTTTTAACGCAGCGAAACAATAAAGGCTGTCTTCAATTGAGCTTGATCTGAGTTCATGCCATCAATCGGACACATTATTGTGGTGACCCCCGTTCTTGGGGTATGGTTGTATAAACGAGTCCTTTCACGTTCATAAATAGTGTAAGTAAGGTTTGGGAAATTGTTTGGATTATCCGACTCAAAGATGAATAGAGTCCACTTCATGTCGCTCTCTGGATGCTGCTGTTACCAGAAGAGCTGAGAATAAAAACTTACATTGATTTCATTGGATCAAGTTGTTGTTTTCAACAGCTTTCAATCTCTGCTTGTTTATGGCCAGCACGGGAAGAAGACCAAAGTGCTGCGTTTACGGCGTTTTAGAAAAAGACGGTGTAAACAAACCGTCATTTCAAGGTACTGTCAGTGTCCTTGTTCTTCATTAAAGAGGTTAGATATATATATACTTACCAGAAGCCCTCTGTTGAACATCAGACCTGTTATTTTAATGTTTTATTAGATTTACAGACACATCACATTAAATCACTTTACTTAGTTACCTTTTAATGTCTAATCAGAAGTATTCATAGCTCCAATAAATAATTCATCTGCAAATTCCATGTTTTAACCTCTTTTTAAATTCACAAAGACGTCAGTCCTTTGATTCAGTTCCACAGTTTGGATCCAGAAGGTCAGTAGGAATTCACAGCAGAGATTTCTAACAAGGCTGGGTTTTAAATGACTGTAAAAACCACAAGAAAGGAAGGAAAGAAGGAAGGAAGAAGAGGAAATAAATTCAGTTCTAATTCTATTGGAAATCCATAAATGTTGGTGGAGAAATTCAATAAAGTGACAACCTGTCTAAAGAGGATTTCAATCAGATTATTTATGCGGTTAAAATGGCTCCAGCGTATGGATCGTCATACTCACATCCACATCGCTTTCTGCAACCTTGACAGGCTTCCCCGCCTCCTTCAGCGCCTGACTTCCAGCTACCTGCAACATTTCAACGTAAACAGACCCAGATGTTAGTTGTTTGCTGAGGCGAGGCGTCTGGCTCCTCGCTACATTAGCGCTGAGACAAAGGGAAGCGCAGAACACTGGGAGCAGCTGTAGACTACCACAAGCCAGGGCAAGACTGGCGTTGACATTCACTTGTCCTTGTGAACATGAACAAGGTGAGCGACTTCTGGTCATGAACAACACGGTGGCTATGGACACTTTGAAGCTCTGCACAAAATTCACTTGCCTGTAAAACCATCGTTGCCTTCGGATTATTCATCCGTCTAACAGGAGAACGTTTGAGAACACAGGTGAGGGGCTCATTTAAAGGGACAGGTTGGATTTCTGAAGTGAGTCTCTGTTGAAAGCTTTTGAGCAGTTAATAATGATAGGCCTCCGCTGATGCTTCTATTAGAGGGAAAAATGAAAGACGCAGCAGATAAGTGCATCATCAGCAAAATAAACGCAATTAATTTTTTGTTATCGATTAATCAATCATTGGGATGATTACGCTTAACCTTCAGTGCTAAAGAAATCCTTCTAACATCAACATGTGAAAAACTGATTGACTTAATGTCACAATTAATAATTGGTCAGCAAAAGGTGTTCAATTTTTTATTATTTTACTGCCTTAGAAACAAGTGAAGCTAAAACCATGCCACTGTTTTGTGTTGAACATATTCACAGAGTTTTTTTGTTTAAATGTAAAATGTTTATATTTTTGTACATTTTTGTTTTAATTACTGCTCTGAATATGTTGTTCTTTCAACAATTTATATATTTTTTGTTTTGTATATGCCAGTTAATGATTAATCAAATATTAAATTAGCTTACAATTATTTCAATAATCGATTCATCGCGATCAATCCGATTAATCATTTTAGCCCAAATATTAAAGCAGGAGGGTGGGGCGATTCTTGCTGTAGAGGAAACAGGTGGGTGTTATTAAAATGCCAACTGTGGCTGTCCATCAATCTGGGAGTGGTTTTAAGGCCATTTCCAAACAATCTGAAACCCAATATTTTACAAGGGGAAAAACTATTTACAAACGTAAAACATTTAAGACAGCTGCCAATCTTTCCAGGAGTGGAGGTGTCAGTAGGTTCAGCCCAGGGTCAGATGGGGCAATGGTCAGGAAAATTGCAAGAAACTTGAAACTACGGGTCTCCGGTATAATGTGACGTTTGAAGAAAAAAAAATCTGAACAAGTTTAACTTGTTTGCAAGGGTTGTCTGGAGAAAGCATCGTCTCTTTGAACATAATATTGTAGGGCTACAAATAACAATTATTTTATTAACTGATTTTTTTATTGATTTATTCTGACGATTAATCGATTAATTGGATAAAAACGTTGGCACATTCTGCTGATGTTTCACTTACCACCTACGTGACTTTTATGCAATATTAGGAATGCATAATAAGATGCGAATAAATATATAATTCAATTTCCTTTTTTAACATAAAATAAACATTTTGTTTATGTTACACTAAAGCATCATTCCTTCGGTGAACGTTTGATCATGTGTAGCAAATGATGCATCTGCAGCTAAAAAATACTTCTAATATCAACGTGAAGATCCTCACTCTCTCCACTCAACTTGTCAACTTGTCTATTTTTTCCGATTAATAATAGGATAGAAAAATTATTTAAGAATTTGCATAACATATTCTAGAAAACTACTACTTTATTTAGTGGAAGTACAGTCACTTCTTGTTGGTTTTCTGCTCAAAATAAAAGCAACTTTTTTGCTACTTACTGTTATGGCAGTGTAAACATCTACACAAGTGCAAGTAAGATAGTAACAGCTCGTAACCTCTCAACAGAACCACACTTAAAAAGAATTGAACCTACTTGTTAAATATCAGTTTTAACAATTAGGTTATCGCCAAAAGTCACTGAAAGATCCATTTTTTCATCAGGGAAATCAACCTGATGAAGTATCTCACAGTGGAGTATTAAAACAATTTGTGAGGGAGGTGCAGCGTTTCAGAGGCGATGGTAGAAGCAGCTGGCTTTTCAACCACCGGGTCACAGCCACAGCCACAACACATGCACTGCCGAGCCATCCCATGCCCAGTACTCAACAGCCTGGTCAACATCGCCACACAGTGGAGGGGAGGTATGGAGTCACGATGCTGTTTGAGCTGTGAATGCAGCGCTGCAAAGCGATGGGATGGTCTTACTATAGAGCACGACACAGAAACCTCCCTGCTCTCGCCACGGCACAAACATGCATAAGCAGACACACACACACACACACGCTACGTTGTAGAACATTTACCGGACACAGAGACACGTAGCTACATACAAATAGAGCTTACGTTCATTAAAGGCCTGAGTGGCCCAGCAGTGCAGTGCAGTAGTAAACTGTGAACTGCGAGGATCAGCGGCTCTAGAGCTCTGATCTGGGAGTCAGAAATCACAGAGACACAAGAGCCGCAGTCACAACATGGCGGCCGCTTCTAACAGCAGGTCAAGCGTTTGGGAGAAACACCACTCTTAAATAATCTGGAGCTACAGCTGGAATATTTTGGGTCAACCGTTCAGGGTCGGGCGTAGAACAGAAAGGTGCAGTCAGTAACAAAGACCGGTGTGTTAGTCTGAGTGTGAGGCTTTTCAAGTCAGAGAAACTACAACAGACTGAACTGTGCAATCTGTTTTCTCACCTTTAGGTCCAGATATTCCAGGTCCTTCTTCAGCTGCATGTACGTGTCATCGGCCTAGAGGGAGAAAACCATCCGATTCAAAAACAAACCCAACAATGTGCAGTCTGAATCTTCTACATTAGCATCAACTAGAGGTGCACCGATTGCAGTTTTCAGGCCGATCACCAGCCCTCTCACAAATGACAGTGACTGATTTTCATATCTGTGCAGAAGTAAACAGATTGCCCAAAATGAATGAAATCAATCGGTGCACCCCGAGCATCAACCACAGATTTCCTGTTGACATGTAGAATGACAAAGTTGCACCCACACTGAAAAACGTCTTACACTCGTTTTGATTTGAGATCCGGTTAAACACGCTGTCCACAACAGATAAAAAAAGAGCAACCAGCTCCATCGGAGGGAGCTGTGAACTCATCTCACAGACAGGCAACATCAAAACAGGCTTCATGATGAGGACCGAAAGGAACGTCACGCACCACCAAGACCAAAACCGATTGCCACGTAATCAGGACCGGCCAAACGGCTCGCTTGAAGCATGGGATGGCTTTGTGGACGTCAAAGGGATCGCAACACATCATGCTACAGACGACATTGGCAGAAGCACGACATGGAGACGGATCAGCCAAGGAGCAGCAGATGGTAAAGAGGTGAATGGGTCTCTGCAGCCCGGCCAGCGCTCAGTGAGAAGGGGAGTGAGTAGAGGCCGCCACTGCTTAAACTAGGCTGCTGCTTGGTCGTGAAGTCCAGGTTTAGACAGCATTGTTCATCGATATTACACAGTGACTGGCAAAAAATGTTATCTTACCACCAGTGGTGGCCACCGCTAGTTAAACAGTTAGTTGCGCTAACCTTAAATCACTAATCATAAACGATAGGTCCGCTAATGCTGAAGTGCTACACCAGCATGGTATTTTGTGGAAGCTAATGCTAAGGCACCAATATTAGCAACAATTTAGCTGTGGTGTAATGCTTAAGCGCTATACGAACATGGTGTTTAGTAGAAGCTAATGCTACATCGCTAGTATTAGCAATGCTTTAGAGTTGGTGTAACGCCTAAGCACTACACAATATTTAGTGAAAGCTAATGCTAAAGCGCTAACTTCAATTCGAAATATATCTGACTTCAAAAGACCTTTGGTCTGAAAATTAATAGGAAAAAGAGAGAGAGGAATTGAAGAGAAAACAAAACTGCTGAGTAAACAGTTTTCACCAACCTCAAAATAAGAGACGAATATAAATGGCTAACAGCTTGAACAATTCTCAACAGTCGAGAACCAAAACTTCAACAAAGACGTTGAACTTTATTCACCTGAAATGTTACAAAACAACCAAGTAAATTACCGCTTTAGAGTTCATCCGGAAAATGTATGTTAGGAGAAGCTAAGTGTGATAAATGTTTTCAGAGGTAGCAAAACGCAAAACAAAAAAATTAGCTCTGCCCTTAGCGCATAAGCGGAAGTGTTCCCACCACAAAGACTGACGCATCTTATTAGGATTTTATGTAAAACAACAGCACAAAGCAGTAATTTCAAACTGGATTTCATTTACTTTGTGGTGTTTCCAACAGCTTTAGACATTTACAGATGCAAAGCTTTGTCAATACAATGACATTTAAATTTTATAATGAATAAAATCTGATGATGTATGTTGTATAAAAAAGTAACAAATTGTCAAATGTTAAAAAACCTTTAATGAAGATTTAGTGGCAGCCTCTACCAGCTCCTGGTAACATGAGGGAGGGGTAGCCATGCCTCTCGGGGCCCCACCTGGACGCTGCAGGGGCCGACATCTCCGAGGCGCGACTCAGGAGACGCGGTGGCGCTGAGGAGGAGGGGGCTGTCGCTAGCGGCGACAGCGGTGAGGAGGCGGTTTTGGTGGTAGAACTCTCTGGGAGCGCTCAGCCGCTGGATCTGAGCTAAGGTCTGCTGACGCACAGCGGCCATCTTGGCCTGGTGGCGGCGCAGCTGAATGAGGAGCAGAGTGAGCTCCTCCGGCTGTCGGGAGGCACCGCAGGATATTCAGTCTGGCAGCTCTCAACACTGACCTCACATGCTGCACAAAAACCCACTCAGCTCTTCAATACCTTCACTTTCACAGCACTAGGACGCAAAAACACAAAATCTTACCAAGTATTTTTGGTCTAGATTCTACTGCAAATGTCTTAGTACACCTTAAAATGTCATGTCACAATGGCAGCTTATTTCTCTAATAAATAATACTTTTTCACCAATATTGAGAAATTATTGACTTAAAACAAGCTTGTATTTCTTGCTCAAAAGTTACTTGTTTATTTCTTGAATATGTACAAAAAATACAGCATGAAGCTTAACGTAAAAGTTGTTGTTTCACAAATTCAAAGAAGTGGGTAGAAGCATAAACTTATCAAAATTCCCCCTCCTTAATATCTACATTAACATATAATTCATACATATACCAACTAAACCAGTAGCTAATAGTAAACTCATCAAAATAACATCTAATTCTAAATACAGCAGATGAACAATAACTATTCCTTTAACTTTCACCAAAAAAACAAAGCTAGCGTGAATAACAAAAACGCCAGCAACAATTGACTAATAATATTATACATTACATCCAGCAATAATTCTATGGTTATGTGATAATTTGAACCGTTTGGTCTAAGTTCAATATTGAATGATTCAAGTTTTTTCTAGTAGAGCAGAATTTGCATATTTTAAACTGTGATTTCCCTTCTTTAACTTATTAATATTCTCTTTAGTCTTAAACAATTGTTGAATGTTTTCCAAAAGTTGCTTGTTTTTGGCTTTGTGTAATTTCACCAGGTCAAAAAACTCATAATTTGGAATTCACAAATAAGGTGTTAATGCTTTCTAAATGTCCCACCTTATGGATTATTGCTATTGCTCTTTCTTAATAGTTTGCACTGTCTTATTTCAAGCGCGCTAAGATATTTGTTGTAGAAACTAGACCAAAAATACTCAGTAAGATGTTGTGATTTTGCAGTGTAATATGTCGTGTGACTCATCGCTGATCTGGACAAGCAGAACTGCAGCTTAATTAAAGATTAACGAGGCTGAAACAAAAATCTGCTACACATAAAGTGGACTTCCCAGTTTTCTGATCAACCGCCAACTGACCAGGAAATGAATCCACAAACGGTCGCTAAAACCCTCCGCTGACAGAACAGACGACCTCCGCAACGCAGAGCCTGAAGTCTTATAGGTTTTGGCATCATGTGCATAAGAAGTGAATGTAGTTATTAAACGTACCGTCTTGCCATGAAGGCTGGGAGCGCTGACTGTGTGAGTGATGTAGCCAGTCGGAGGCATTGAGCGTCTTTCAATAGTAGCAGCCTGCAACACAGACATCCGCGTTGGTAGTTAACGACAGGAGAAACGGATCTGGGTGAGCTGGAGCTACAGACTATAGATCTCACAGCCAGAGTCTAACTCTCCCTACTTGTAATACATAGGGGGGGCCCAGAAGATTTTTGGAAACCACTGCACTACCTGAACCACTGCTGACCGTCTTATTGGAGGGTAAACTCATAAAAATGCAGTAATGTAGAAGACGGTTGTTCTGATTCTGTTAAGCATTATTTTTACCTTCAGCATCTGAGACTTGCTCCTTCGGGGGGACACGGTAAAGGGGACGTTCAGCAGAGGCCCGTCCCCAGCGGGCCTTACGGTCACCCGTTCGGCAGGAGTGTGCGGCCTTCGGTTGGGGGACAGCGTCCTGCTGGTACCGGGCGGAGGCCCGGGTGGCGGGATGTCTGCGGCCGACGGCGGCACCGACACGCAGCGAGGAGACCCCTCTGACCTGCGCAACGAGGAGGAGGAGGGCGGCACGGTGGATGGGGGGCGGGGCCCGAACGGGTAATCCGGGGCTGGGGTGTAGATCGGCGCTGTGGGGCTGCCGTGACGGAACTGCTGGCGCTGCTGCCACTCGTACAGCTGCAGCACGGTGTTGGACCCCGGTCCCCCCTGGTCTGGGGTGAGGCGGAAGTGGCTCAGGCGGTCGTGGGCGTACTTGTACTCGCCGAGTCGATCAGACGGGGGGCTGTGGCGTGGAGTTTTTGGCAAAGTCTGAAAGGCATCCATGGAGGTGTACTTGTGCTGCGTGGGCGGCGTCCGACGAGGAAGGGTGTTTTCTCTGGAGGGCGGGCTGTTGAAGAGGAATAAGGCGGAAATCATTTCCTCCAACACAATAATTACCATTAAGAGAGTCTCTGAATTTCTAGCGTCTTTCAAGACACCCAGGAACAATTTACAACATAACGTGAAAATAACAGCAATGTAAATAAGAAGTTACAGCGGAACGGCTGTAAGCTTTGAGTTGTGATCTGAAAGTAAGAAGAGTCTGTAGCTACATTTCTACGACAAATGTAGAAATGTAGATGGTATCAAAGACTGGTAGCAAGGACTCTTAAGGGAAGATGTTTATCACGAGCTCATCAAGAGTGAAGTTCTGTTTCAAAGAAGCAAAATTTTTTACAGCTGAAAATCAAATGACTAAAATCAGGAAGTTTTTATGCAAAATGAACAATATTGACCTACCCTCTTTGCTCAGCCTTCTGAACTTTGACCCACTGCTCCACCTGCTCCAGAGTGTTTCTCCTCTGTAGATGCTTGAACGTGTCAGAGGCTGCCGGCTCCGGCGCCCTCTGGTACGTCCCCGCCGCGATGCCGTTGGGCTCAAGGATGGGGCTGGGTGTGGACACCAGGCCGTTCCTCGTGCAAAGGCTGGAAGGCAACGTCGAGGTGGCTCGCGACGGAGCGCGGGACGTCGCTCTGGATACGGGAGCAGACGCGGACGCGTGGTCCGACAGCAGGAGGGCGGAGGCGTCTGGCGGTCTGGATGGAAGGGGGCTCTGTTTGTCCAAAGAAGAGGCCCCCACGTGGCGCTCCAGGGTGACGCTGCCGGCGTCCTGGTGAAAGCTGCAGAGCTCCTCTGTGTTACGGTGGATGGGCTCCAGCAGAACTTCGTGGACAATTGCTTTTGTGGTCTCAGGGTCTACAGTCTTCATCTTCTGGTGATTTACGTGGTTTGTCTGTGGGACAGCTTGTTGCAACAAGGTGGTGACTTTGTCAACTGGTCTGTAGATAAGGAGACACAGTCAGATAATATTAAATAACTCAATGAAACTCTACAAAAATACCCAAAGCTCAAAAGTTCGATGATATGTCAAACTAAAATAAGAAGTACTGGCATTAGCGTCGGGGATATGGGCTCTGTATTTCCATGGTATCACACACTTTTATTAAACAGATTTTCAAAGCTTGAGATATTGCTGCATAATCTACAGATGCTTTAAAATTCTCTACAAACCCGTCTGCTGCTATCTATGGTTTTCATGATGTACTTTGTTTTGAGTTTGGGGGTTTTTTTGCCATCAAGTCACTGATTTTGTGATTCTACTTTAGAAATATATTGTCTCCTCATCAAAACACGTAGAAATCTGGAATCTACATATCAAAGAAAAAAAGATGAGAAAGACTACACCAAACATATCTTTAAATTCTTTAATAGTTTGATTGTTGAAACTCGCCACAGACTGTAAGTTGTCCATTATCAGGTTATTGATATTAATAAGGCTCAGGCCGCAGTGTTGTAGAAGTAAGAAATACTGCCTCCTGCAGGTGGGAAACGGTGAGTTGCACTCAATGTTTTTTTTGACAATATTTGCAGAAAATTTGCAATAAACTCATAACTCTGCATAAGCACAAAAATCTGCGGGGTTCTGTTGATTTTGCATGAATTTTGGTGAACAAATATTCTTTTTAAATAAAGTTTCTTTAGGGAAATTGGAATAGAGGTGCATAAAGTCAAACACACATCACACTTTTCAGATTTTAGTTTGGAAACATGTTGATAATTTTGCTTCAGATTCTTATGGTCTATTCATAGTTTTGGCTAATGTGTGGAAGAGTTCAAGGGGCATGAATACTTACAGCAAGGTGCTGCTGGTGATAAAAAAAAACTGAAGACATTCTCTGGCTAATTTGCTAAAAAAAAAAAGTCATTTATACCTAATTGCTCACTAAATAACAGGCTCATTAAAGTCATTTGATCTCCAGAACATTGTATTCCCATGTTCTGAGAGTTCAGATTTTTGTTCTTTTGTCCTGAACTGAATCTAAAGTAGATGGCTGTCACATAAAAGAGAAATTTTAAGCCTCATCTTCTACTTTAAGGACAGAACTAAATACGCCGTGCAGATCTTTTTTTTCCTTTCATTTTTCATTTTTTAGAGCATCACAGCTGACAAGCAAAGCCTTATAGGCACAAGCTGATTTGAAACTCATTAATTAAGTCCAACGTGAAAAAGCCTTGCGAAACATTCAGGTTTCTTTCATGAAGAAAAAGCCTTGCATAATAATAGGAAAGCCTGTGGTGCCAAGATTCTCCTTCCCGGCAGCTACTATCTAAAAATAATTCAGTAAAACTGGCACACTGGCGACTGCTTTGACCCCATTTGATGCTAGTTTCAAAGTACTTTTGGTACTCCCTTTGCATCCTGTCAATACTCATGAAAAATAAACGCTACAACCGAAAATTTTAACAACAACAAAGCGCAACGTGCCAGGCGGTGTTAGTGTCACTGTCACGGCTTCCACAGGCAAACAAACCGGAAAGGAGGGAGCTTTAACAGAAAGTTCAGAGGACTCCCGGTTGGAATCTGTCGGGGGCTCGGTTTTCTTTCTGTCATTCAGAAGCAGGCAGTGGTGCGTTGTGGGATTTCCTCTCGTAAGAACGGCGTAATGAGAAAGGACGGGAGTGTGTGAGGGAGGGGTGGGTGGGCAGTGTCTGAGCCCGCCAGTGAGGGACCGCACGTATTTGATCTGCGCTACCTCCCATCGTCAACGCATTAATAACACATGAAGGGAGCCGCCGACTGTTCAAAAACGCCGTCGTCTGAATGCGATGTCTGAAAGCACAAAAGCAAACACGCTGCAGTCGGAGCGGACGCTGAAGCAACCACAGAGAAAACTCAGCCAGAGAGAAACCAAGATGTCATACATGTTATCAAAGGCTGATGAACAAGGCGCTCTCCAATATCCAATTCTATGAGAGGCTGAATACTTAAAGGGAAATGGTGAGTTTAAAGGCAGATAGAAGCATAAAGTCAAATAGATCAGGGAATAGACTTTAAAATGTTAGTTTAAAAATCACTTAGTGTTCTTAGCACCAGAATACATTACAGACACAGTTTCTAGCTGCAATAACTGAAGCTGCATGATGTTTCTTGACCGTTTCTCTTTAGGTCCAGAAGTAATAACTTCACTGCGACTGACCGGCGACCTGTCCAGGTTGTACCCCGCCTCTCGCCCGAAATGCTCGCTGGAGATGGGCACCAGCACCTCCCGGGACAAGGGTGAACAGAAAATGGATGGATGGATGGATGGATGGATGGATAATAACTTCAGTTTTGTTTTTGTTTAGCTGTAGAAAGCCGTGGCACATCCACACTTTGATGTTTTCTAAAGTTCATTTTCACCTGGTGGCGTAATGTAGAGCTGTATATCATCTGCGTAGTTATGCTAGCTAATCTTATTCAAGGTTTACCCCAGTGTATTTACAATAAGTCTGGCGGGCCACCAGGCTTTACTTCCCCCTTACCAGGCTAAGCTTTGTTTATTTTGAATAGGGTTGTTTGTACACCATTAACAGTGACGGTAAAGATGAATTAAACTAGGTTAATTCATTCATCATTTATAGCTGACGCATTGAACTGCCTGCAAGGTGATGCGCACCAACTGCATCATCCCTGCACCTGCCTCACATGCTATTTTTCCAGATTATGATGCCTCCGAATTTTTTGAACTTTTAACAATTTTCAACACAAAAGCACTGTGGTAGAAATCCTGAGTTGCTACTTGTTAGAACCCGAGCTCGAGGGAACATGTAGATATTTAATAGGAGGATTGAACCTTGGGGCACCCCACATGTGACGTCTGTCCACTCCTACTGGAAGTTATTGATTGTCAGTTTTTATGCTCCACAAACCTGGAACAAACTTTCAGAAAACTCCAAAACAATCGAAACACTGAACTCCTTTAAATCAAGGCTAAAACCCCACTTGGTTAAAGTTGCTTTTGATTAATAATAAATGGAACATTAATAAATATATTTGATTATTATTTTTGATGATTTTAATGATGGCATTTGACAAAATGTAATGTTTACTGCTTGGTGCTGTATTATGTTTTTCAAAGAACTTTGAACTGTGTTGTTGCTAAATGTGCTAAAACTCAAAGAGCCGCAGTATAAATAACTGTGGTAGGTAATTATCACATCCTCTATTGTTATCAGGGGAAAAAATTAGATCTATCATCATAAATTCGTGTTTTCAAACCCCAAATATTTAATGGATCAGTTACGCTTATTAATTTGGCTGATAAACTTTATTATGTAGCCCAGATTTAATGAGTATGTCTTGATTTTTAGAGCAGCGTTTCTGTGTGTGAGCCTCTGGCTTTATGCTGTGGCAGATGTTGCCATAAAGACTCGTGAATTTTTAATGCATTCATCACTTTCATCATTATTATAACAAAAACCACCAAGTGTGATAAATGTTGATAGCTTTTATCCCCAACATTTAAAAAAAAGAACTGTCCAAAAAATTGCTTATTTGATTGTGACAAAAACAGCGCGATATTCCCTCATCAGAAGCACAACTAGGAGAGTCCAAAAAAACTTGGAATTCTGGAAAAATAACTTTCACATTTGGTAAAAACAAAAAAAAAAATGATAGGAGTCAAGGCAAATAGTCAAATCTTTCACATTTGGATCACAATGATTTTTTTTTTTTTTTTTTTATAATTTATTTTTATTAGAAAATAAATAAATAAATATGTCATTCATCAGATATGCCTACCCATATTTATAGCCAAAATAAAATTCAGCGACAGGCACCGACAGGTCGGGCAAAACTTCCAAGTTTGAAAAAATAGGAATATCATCCCAAATATCTTGGGCCAGCTGGATTCCCATCTCTTTATCCCATGCATTTGTAATTTTGACGTTAGAATTTAAAATAAAACTATACATTTTGAAATCATACCTTTCTGAAGTGGATTATATGCAATAATCTTTTCCCAGGGCTGTTCAGAAGATAAAGTAGGAAAATTTGGGAAACATTTAGAGGCAAAATTCCGAATTTGTAAGTAACGAAACAAATGCGTACCAGATAAACTGTATTTGAAAGATAAATTTGCAAAGCCATCAAATACGGTTTCTTATTTGTTTTAAACCCATATCATACCAAACTGAAAATGATGGGTCAGAAAGAGACGGAGGAAACAAGTGGTTGTTAGTCAAGGGGCATAAAGATGAGGCAGCAACAAACTTAAAGCGCCTTCAAAATTGAAACCAGATTTTCAGCGTATGAAGAAGAACTTGATTATTAGTGTATGAAGAGAGTTTTATAGGTAATGAAGAAAAAATTAGACCAGATAATGAAGACCCAGTACACGAAGATAGCTCCAATTTGCCCCAAGGGGAACTGGACGACTTTATCCAATAACTAATTTTTTGTATGTGAGCCGCCCAATAGGATTGGAAATCAGCCAATGCGAGTCCACCACTCAGTTCGCATCTTTGCAATATTTTACGAACTTGAGGAGATTTCCCTTTCCAAATAAAGCTACTAATCAACCTATCCAAGGAATCAAAAAAGATTTTTGGCATAAAAAGAGGAATAAACTGAAATAAAAAAAGAAATTTAGGTAAGACATTCATCTTGACAACATTAATCCTACCCAAAAGGGAGACAGGAAGATTACGCCAACTCTGGAAATCAGGTGTGGTTTTTGTAATAAGAGGCAAAAAGTTAGCAGAAGCAAGGCCAGATAAAGAACGTGTCACATTTATACCGAGATATTTAAATCCTGTGAGGCCGAGTTTGAATGGAAAGTCAGAATGTTGAAGACCACAAGCAGTAGTGTTTATAGGAAAGCATTCACTCTTTTCCAAATTCAATTTGTAGCCTGAAAAGGAGCTGAAATTATTTAAGATACACAAGACAGTGGGGACAGAAGCAGAGGGATTAGATACATATAGCAACAGATCATCTGCATATAAGGACAATTTATATTCTGTCCCATTTCGAAAAATCCCTCCAAATGAGGGGAATGCACGCAATGCGATAGACAAAGGCTCAATTGCAATAATGAAAAGCAAAGGCGACAACGAGCAGCCTTGACGTGTTCCACGCCCAAGAGAGAGAAATAATCTGGGTATATATATATATATATATATATATATATATA
>CAEGAE010043843.1:0-33923 GCA_903067095.1 Girardinus metallicus
TGAACATTCTTGGGGCTCTCTACAGGCTGTTGACTTTACTTTACTTTAGCTTAGCATTGATGCTACTTTTTAGCATCAGAACGCTGGGTCCAAACCGACGGGCACACTTTGGCAGGCCCCGGTTAAATTTCTTCAGGAATTTTCTAGTTTATTTAGTTAATCTATGGTTAAAAATGTTTACTTGCAGTAGCATAATCTGATGATTATTTATTTCATTTAGCTTTTGGCTGGAATACTTTCAATATCTTTAGAACATTGACAGGATGAAGATTATTATAAGATTATTATTGTAATTAAAATATAGTTTTAAGAAATGCTCTTGTTCATTTTTCTTCTATAGGTGTGATCTTGTGTAAACCAATAGCCTGTTAATTTCTTCACTGAATAAATCGTGTCAAAATAGAAGTTTATTTTTGTAGCGGGATTGTTGCTGCATGAAAGATTAATTCATTCAGGGCCTTTAGCACATCTTTGTTGTGGGTGCTTATAAGTGTGGTTGACTTTGTATTTCATTACACTACCCACCATAACTGTGGGCATAATCAGACACTAATAAGAATTAGATTTGACTATATCTATTCAGTGTGGGAAAACAACCAAACTGAGAAATAATCTGATTTGACTATAATAGTTATTCATAATTACTACATAATGTAACTGAAACATTTTTGTTATTTATACTTTACATTTTTAAGCTGATCAAAATGTCTAAGAAACTTTGGTCAATAATTGATCTTTCCTATTAATTTAAATATATTCCAACACTCTGGTACTTTTCAAAATAGGAAAGACAAGAAAAATGCTTGTCAAATGAGGTAGCTGTGTGCTAATCTTTGCAAGTCTGGACATGGCTGCAAGAAACTTTCGACTGGCCTTGTTTGTCACTTGAACTGTTATAAACAAGTGTGGGCAGTGACCCCAAGCTGGCACTGTGTATATTGAGTCAGGATTTGACTATAAAAACAATCTCCAAAGTGTGGTGTTAGATAACGGCATTAAAGATAGACTTTATGGAGGACTGTGTCTCCATTTCAACTATTTTTTAAAAAGTTTTTTACACATGTTACACATAACTGTGCAAATCTCTGTTAATTGCAGTTACCTGTAATATACATAAATATAAGATAAAAAAAATATTTAGATGTTTCTTTTAAATGAACTTTAAATGAAATTATTTTTTTGTCCATTTGCAGTTTAATGAGGTCTAAATAAACCTCCTTAAACTTATCAGAGTCCCTGTGTGGTGCTGCTAATGCTGGCTGTGGACAAAGATATTTTAAACGTATAACTAAATATGTTACTAATACAAGTAGTTTCCTCTACCTCATTTCAGTTTGGCTATCAGACTTAGAAAGAGTTTCTTTTTGTGTGCATTTTAACCCTGCTAGCATGATTTAGAGCAAACCTTGTCACATTCCTGCTCCACTTGGTTATTTCAGTGTGTATTTTTCACAAAAGCTATCCAGCAGGAAAAGAGCTTTATTCTTGGTTTCCCTTTAATTCTTGTTACACTGTGTTTTGTCAGAGGCTGATCACAAATTAAACACTTGGTCAGTTAAATGATCGTCATTGCTAAAAAACTGTCAAGTATGAAATATTGCTCATCTTACCTTTTTTTCCAAACACTATGAGCCCAGACACTTCTTGTGAGATACCCTGTTGGCGTGACAATGAACCTGGAGCTGTAAATGTGCACCTGTTTTTCTCCCTCACGCAGGAAAACTTATTTACAATTACAAAATTTTACATAAAATTTGGTATACTCAAAGTCATGGATCCACTCTACCTGAGCTTGAGGTATTTAGCAAAGACGAATCTGTAAATAAATTCAGTCTGTGATTTAAAGTATTGTTTCAAGTGGCACTAAGTTCAACACTTTAAATTTGAAAACCATCTTGTATTTTTCTTTCCACTTGACAGTTATGCATTATCCATAAACTTCCAATAAAATACATTAAGGTTCGAAGATGCCATATGGTCACATGTGGAAAGACTTGTTTTATAAATAGTTTTGGAAGGCACCAGAATTTAAGTTTCCATAGAATCCAATGCTGCTAAAAAGTTTGTATTATTATGGAAAGAATATGTGAACAATATTTTAAATATGGTATTGTATCCACTTTCATCTAACAGTCATAAATGTAATTTCCCAGAGTATATGTAATTAGACTTTACTTGTAATTAACTTCCCAGAGAATCTGTAATACGTTCTCTGAGGAGTTTGGTATCATTCATCTTTGCATTTATGCTATAAAACGTTGTAACCAAAATTTCTCCTCTAAAAGAAAGCTAAGTATCACGAGAGATCCTTGTACCACACGTTGCGAACCATGACAGTAGAGTAATTTTTGGTTCTGTGAAAAAATTCAGGGTTTTTGAGTTGATTTTCAAAGGAAGGAGGAATTGATGGAAACTTAATATCACAATACTTACAATGGTCAAAATAATACTATATTCTGAAAAACAACCATCAATAGCATCGATATCATGAAACCAACAAAGTAGTTAAAATTATGAAAAACAACTTTTCTGACCCATTTGAAATATTTACTTTAATTTTAAAATTGAAACGTACACAAAAAAATATTTTTCATCTGTGACAAATGGTTCAAAATAGCAACATGTTCTAAGTCAACATTTTTTAAGGCTCCTCTTTAAAGTATTGTTTACTTTTAAATTCAGGTTTGTGAACTCCAGTATCTGTGTCTTTCACAATTTTCCCGCCAGATGGCGCCCTTTTACCATGAAGAAATAGGAAAAGTGCCCTTGGGTTTGTCTTGAGACAGATTCTTTTTTTCCTTTTTGACTTTAAAGGCTGTGCCACTAGAATCAGCTGGCGAATAGAAAAGCAAAATATCTTTCACAGCCAAATACATTTCATTAATTACTTTGCACAATATCATTATGACAATTGTGTACGTGTTTGCTCCAACTAAGGCCTGCTTGTTTCTATTTTTATTTTCATTAAAAGATTATTGCTTATAATGACTGCGAGTTCTGCTGCTATGTAAAGATAAGTGCTTCTTATTTTGTAGTGACTTTTTAAGGTACACAAGAAACAGAACTGATGGAATTAAATGTCCTTACATTTTGTCTTTCATTAGATCAAGCAGACCTTCAGGCTGTTTGCACTGGTAGACTGAACACTCCCTCACCCTGTGCCAGCACTGCTATCTGCCATATCCAAGACATGAGGAGTCGATTAAAAAACTGGTTTCAGAAGGTAAAAAAAATACTCGATGATAAAGTGTGTATCATGTTGAATTGCAAAAAAAAAAAAAATCATTATCATGATAAAATCAGTACAAAATATATTTTTTGCTGCTTTAATTTTTGCCAGCCTAGAAACTGCCAACCAGAGACTGATCCAGATAATCCCCAAAACAGCGAAACTTTAAGGTGAATTATTTACTTGTTTTTAATTATCTTCTTTTCCCTATTGCATAAATTATAACATGGTCTTGATGGTTTTCACAGACTTCAGAGACTCTCTTTGAAAGACTTAGATTCTGATTCTACAGACTTGTATGTTGAAGGGATAGCAATTACTGCAAGAGGTAAACAGGACGCATGAATAACATTTCTGACTGACTTTCTTTCTGTAATGCTCCAATACATCTAAACCTAAGCACTATGCATTTGTGTTAACTTAATTTGATTATTTCACAAAAGGTTTGGAGGAATGTGTCATCATCATAACTTTTTTCCCCTCTGGAAGGTTATCAAAAATCACCTCTACAGGAGAAAATAGAAGATGTCCTCTCTGAAGTCGTGCATCTGGTTGAGCGTTTGGAGGCTGATCGTCAGTTTGCAGAGGAAGCTCTGCAGAAAGAGAAGAGAAGACGAAATGTCTTAGTGAGCAAAATTGACGGTATTTCACTGTGGAAGCTAACCGAGCATCCCGCAATTATTCAGAAAGGTCAGTGACTGTGAGCTATCACATAATCTGAGATCTGTTTATACCCTTACGAAGAAGTAGTGTTCTGTTGCTCTCAAACCCAGATAATGCGATTGCTATTTGTCATTGGTTTTTGCTTTCACTATAGAGCACGAGGCTTGCAGTAGAGACATCGCTGAGTTGAAGTGGCAGCTTAAACTGGAAAATCAGAAAGTTGACGAGGTCCAGGAGAAATTGTTGCAGGCTGAACTGCTCAACCGGAAATTACAAGAAGATATTGAGTTTGCCAGAAACCAAATCCCCATTGTGAAAGAAAACTGTGACCGCCAGAAAGGCGTTATACATCTGCTTGGAACTGCCCAAGCTGAGGTATGCCTCCGTTGAATGTATTATAGTGTCTGTTCAGCTATTATCTATACATGTCTATTCTTGCAGGGCTTTGGGTGGGAGGGATTATTTAAAGCAAGTATCATAAAAAACTCTTTCTAGTATTTAACAGCAGCTTATTGAAAGGTTAACATTGTGGAAGGAAATGCCTCTATTTAGTGTCATGTAAGAGTAAATAGTAAATCTATTTGCTATGAGCTGATTTTATGCAGATTGTCTTTTTGTTGTTTTGGGTTCTGATTGGCATATATTTTCTAATGGTATAACTTTTTTATAGGCTCAAGGTTAAATCACATGAGTTTTCTTAACTTTTCTTACTTAAACCATAACCTTCTCCAAGTAATTCATGCATTCTAGTCTAATTCTGCTGTCTAAGGCACACTGGAGATAAAACTCAGGAGTTTTAGGTTTGTCTTCTGAGCCTTCAAAACTTTAGCAAACCGCAAACCTTTGGGTAAGCATACAATGTTTTTGCTCCAATTACAGCTTCCTTATTGGAATTTTAGGTGGTAAACCACCTATCTGTTGCTTGCAGCTCCAGAGGGGCTTTAGGCCCCCCAAAGTGGCACTTTGTAACTTTTGCTAAAACATATAATTTAAGAAAATTATATTTTGTCTTTTCATGAAAGTTTTTCTTTGTTCTAAAACCTACAATTTGATATAAATTATTAATTCTTTATTTAAACTGTAAGGCAATAATAAGTTATTAGGGATGCACAGTTTATTGTTATTGCTATCCGTTCTATTGCTAAAACCTGCCACTACTAATAACCAATGTTTCAATTCTATCTTGTTGCTATTTGTGTACTTGTTCCTGGCCATGCACAGGCGCCTAGTGGCCTAGTGGCGCCTGTGCATGGCATTCTTGCTTCCATCATACTGCCACCATGTGTGTGTTAATAGATGAATGACTGGATGTAGTGTAAAGTGCTTTGGAATCATCTGGATTTCGAAAGCATTATACAAGTACAGGCCATTTACCATTTCCCTTTACATTTATGTGGTATATTATGCTGGTTTATCACATAAAGCCCAATAAAATACAACAAAGCATGTGATTATAACATAACAAAATGTGAAAAGATACTTTGCAGGCACTGTAACTAGATCTTAATAAAAACATCCCCACAAGAGCAAATTTAAGTATCTATAACTAGTAAAGTTTTACTCCTTTTTAAACAGTGACCTGAGGATCTTTTAAGAATGTGCCTTCGGTTCTGGATGGTGCCAGAATAATGTCTTTTTTTTATTTATATCATTAACTTCTTAAAACTGTTTTGAAATAAACTTGAAAAACATCACACCACATTTCTTGTTTAGGCTGACGACATTCAAGCAAGCACGAAACATGATCTCCTCCAGATTGAGATGGAACTTAGAAAGATGGAAACTGAAGCTAACGAAGAAAGGACAGCACATAAGCGCAAACATGAGGAAATATTACATCAGCTAGATGACAGATTGTGAGTATTTATATATTTACATATATTTGAATATTTTTTGAATAATGCAAAATTGTACACACAGATGACCCAAAAGGAGTTTCTACTGAACTTACACTACAGTAGCAGTTAGAAGCAACTGAATTCCATTTTAGTAAACATCCTCTTTTACAGGCCAGTTTAAAAAAAACATGTAGATTATTATGTCTTTGCTTAAAAAAAACATTGTATAAGAACTTTTATTGTTGGTTCAACTGAAAAAAAAAAGAACATTATTAAAGACAGTTGGTTCAAATAGTGATATACTCATATTTATGATAATATATTTCAAGCTTTTTGGTGATTATGCCTCACAACAAATGAAAACCCACTTTTTGTATTCATAAAATTAGAACATTGCATGAGCCCAATAAAAAGTAATATAGAAATATTGTGTTTTGGCCAATGTATGGAAGACTACTGACTCGACAGTGGTCCAGCAGGCGGTGATTGGCACGCAAGGAGGGCAAACCACAAACTGGCATTCCCAAAGACATGTGGTTTTAGCCAAGCACACTAAATGGAAAGTTGAGTTGAAGTTGAATGGAAGGAAAAAATGGTAACAGAAAAATATGCACAAGCAACAGGGATAAAGTTAACCCTTACAGAATTATGAAGCAAAGTCCAGAAAGAGTTTTGGGAAGATTCACAAGGTGCTGACTGTGGCTGGAGTCAGGGCTTCAAGAACTACTACACACAAATGTATCTAGTACATGGACTACAGCTTGTCCATTCTTTATGTTAAGTCGCTTTGTGGTCTATCCTCCTTTTAGAGTAAATCTGACTTTACTTCTCAATTAGTGATCATGGTCCTATATTGAGTGCAAAGGCTGGACTCAATATAGTCCAGCCTATATTGGACCTGCATGAACACACATCTCAGCAGGTCCACATTTTGGGATTAAAATGTTTGAGTTTTTTTTTTTATTTGTCTTGTCTGTTATTAAGATTTTCTGAAAAACTGAATGTTAGTTTAATGAGGTGAAAGCTTTAATTATTTAAACTGACAGAAATAAATGCTGGGAATGTGTCAATAATATTATGTATGAATCTATATAATACAAATATCACCTTCTGAATAGTCTGTCTAATGATTTTCTCATTAAATATAGTTGTTCTTCCTACAACATAACATAGGCACTGACATCTTTTATTATTTTGATTTTTGTTTCCATAGTATAACACATGTTTAATGTCAAAGGTAAGGATAGGATAATGGCAAAAATATTTCTAGTTGATTCATGCCAGTTAATATATATCTATCTGAATAAGATCTGAAAATGTATGACAACAAGCAGACTTTTAAAGTAATTGGAAATCAATTGCTTAAGAATACTGTTGTCTACAAGAAGTGTTATTTTTTTATTTTTATTAAACAATGCTTAGAATAACTACAAATTTAATATGTTTTTGTCTTGTAGGAAAGAATTAAAAAGGTTGGAGATGCTTGAGAAAAATCTGCTTACTGGGATCGAGAAAACAAAAGAAGCTATTCCTCTTAAAGAAAAGAAGCACACAGAGTTTCTTAACAGAATCCCTGAAATTGCTAAGCTTGAGAAAGCTGAAGAGGACAAAGTAACTACTAATTTCTTTCTCTTTCTTTCTACAAAATGTTTAAAAATTTCAAAAAGCTGTTTCTCACCATGTGTATGTGTGTTTATCTCACAGATTTCACATCTCAATCTTGAAATTGAGAATGGTGTAAAACAAAATCAACAACTTCGAGACAAACTAACTTCAATGCAAGAAGAGTCAGAAACAAAAGTAAGTATTGCTAGTGTCTTAAGGAAAAAGAAAACATTAATTTACATTTGAAAAATCACAAGGGAGTATATGTACATATGAAACTTCACATTAAAATCACGTTTTGCACATTGGAAGATGTATTTTTTTTTTAACTGTGTAAAACACTTATTTTCAATGGGATTACTTTGTAGGGATTATTTTATGTCTGTGTCAGATAAATACATTTTTGTACTCAAACTGTATGCAAAAAATGAAAAAACCTTAATAAGAAGACAGTGATTAAAAAAACACTTATTTTCCCTTGTGTAACACTAAAGGTCAGATGTAATATCGATGAAAATCATCTGTGACCCTTAAGATTATATGTGATATCCATGTTTAACAAAAGCAGTTCAAATGTGGAAATTATATTGTAAATTATAAGGATGTTATCTTCAGTAAAATGTGAAAAATGTCAATGCATGAAATATTTTCCTCAGATGTTACATATTGAAATTATATTGCATGGCAGGATGTGAAACACATGTAGGAAAACATTCCACATATATCTCACAATTCACTAAAATCTAGTTTTTCAGGCATGTCCCAATTTTGGTAGTTATTTTCCCCCATATGTTTATAATTGTAATCCCATGAGGAATTTGTGGTCATATTTATTTCACATGTGAAAACACAGATAAAGTGTTTTTTTTTTTTTCCCCAGTAAGGGTACTTAATCCTCTATATGCCGGAACATGAGGTGACTGTAAAACAACAATCTCCTCAATATATTTGTGATCCATTTTTCTGTACTATGTTGAATCTAAACCACAGAAAACCACATGGGAAGCAGAACTGACCTTTACAAAGGCAGATCTTCATTCAAGAAATGAAGCTCTTGAAACATTATTGAAAGAAAATAAGGAGTATGAACAGAAGATTGATGACTACAAGATGAAAATTTGTAAGAGGTACAGCACCAAAGACAAATTTGTGCTAAAATATGTATAGTTCCCTATTAAGTTCTACCATGCAGTACATGGTGAGTCACTTATTTGTGTTCATACCATATGTATACTTTACTGTGTGCTTTGTTAGCGAAAAAGAAGTGAAGCAGCTGCGTGCGGAGAGGAAGCAGATGCTCCAGAAAATCACTGACAATGACGAGCATTGGGAAAAGGCCAAGCAGGACTTGACCGAGGTTATAGAGCAGCATAGTATCACAAAGGCTAATCTGGACAAGCAGGAGAATCTCATCATCAAGGAGGACCAGGAAGCTGTGGTCAGAGAAAACACATGTCTATTTTCTATCTATAATACCAGGTTACACCATGATTGTTTCTTCCAGTGATATTCAGTGTTCCTACTGTGCTTTGCAGATGCTTATTGAGAGTCTGAGAAAAGAACTGACTCACCGCATGAGTACTATGGAGAAGCTAAAGGTAAATTTGTGAGATTTCTTTGAATGTTTCATCATGATTGAATATATTTATTTACTTATGCTTAAAAATGGGCTGCACAGTGGCGCAGTTGGTAGCACTGTTGCCTTGCAGCAAGAAGGTCCTGGGTTCAACTTCCGGCCCGGGGTCTTTCTGCATGGAGTTTGCATGTTCTCCCTGTGCATGCGTGGGTTCTCTCTGAGTACTCCGGCTTTCTCCCACAGTCCAAAAACATGATGGTCAGGTTAATTGGTCTTTCTAAAATTCTCCCTGAGTGTGTGTGCATGGTTGTTAGTCCTGTCTATCTCTGTGTTGCCTGGCGACCTGTCCAGAGTGTACCCCGCCTCTCGCCCGGAACGTTAGCTGGAGATAGGCACCAGCACCCCTCCTGACCCCACTGGGACAAGGGTATATAGAAGATGGATGGACTTATGCTTAAAAATACTTACCATTTTGTAAATGTTACATATACCTGTTGTATGTAAATTAAAAGTATACGCCTAAAAGGCTATTTTATAACTTCCTCTTCAATCAGAGCCAGCTTGCAGAAATCAATTTGGAACTAAAGAAACATGAAGAATGTTCACTACTCACCAATCAAGGACTGCAGAAAGAATCTGATGAATCATACTCTGCAACACAAGCTCTGGAGGCTAATGTGAAGGTACACTTGACAAATAAATTCTATATCTAAACACAGCAATTAATTAAAAAAAGTGTTATGTGTGTTATCAAATAAAATGCCAACACATTTAATGCGTAAAAAAGTATAAACAATAATACATTTATTTTATTTCAAATAAATGATTTCACTCTTAAGAAACTCTGGAAAAAAAAAAAAAAAACAACCTTTAAGTTATTGGCACCCTGGTAAGATAAATATAACTGAATAATAAAAAAAAAAAAAACTTTTCAACTTCACCTTTTTACTTGATTACAATTCAGACATTCCATGTTGTATATTTTCCTGGGGTACAACAGTTAAACAGCACAGAGGCATCTGCATCTTGCTCATCTAAAAAATGGGAAAGACAAGAATGCATGGTATTCACACTCTATTGATAAAAAAAAAAACTTTAAATATTGAACACATCATATTCATTGTATTCAGAATAAATAACCTAACATAGCTTTTTAAAAATTTGTGGTAATAAAAAAACTTGTTCTCTTAAAGGACCATCCACATTTGATGGCCTCTCTGGGAAAGATGCGGGGAAAGCCTTTGAATAAATATATTTTTATATCATAATGTTGTTTTAAAAATACAGTATTAGGAAAATCCAACCTTTATAGCATTATGCAGAAGTTAAATGAAAGAACTGGAATAAAAAGAAAATCTTCCTTTAAGAAATCTCTGTTTTAAAGAAAATCACTGACAAAAGAGCTCTAAAAATTTGATTTCAGGTTATTCTGCTACCACCTACAGTGATGAAGCTTGTAAGGGAAGTACAACAAAATCTTATTGATTTGGAACTGCAGCCATGGGGCGGCCATATTGGGCTCATCATAGCTTTACAACCATTTAGTCTAATGCTGTTACAAACATTCTTACAAGTTGTGATGTAAGAATGGTAGTAAATTTAACACTTTTCATTGTTTTTATTGTACAGAGAATGAAGGAACTGATAGAAAAACTTGAAAAGATTCGAAGTGAACATAAAGAGGCATTAGCCGATCTAGAGAAGGACATCGGGTTGAAAAGGGACCAGCTTAAAGCTGCTAGGGTAAGAACAAGTTTATTTTTTTAAAGCGGAATTGTTGCAATTATTTAGCAATATAGTTTATTAGACAAAATAATTTCAACAAAATATGATTCATACTCATCTTTAAATTACTTTCTTCTCTTTACTTACAGGATTTACATGGTGCCACCTTAGAGAGAATTAAATATAGTGTTGCTAGGTGTACTGTTCTTATGAATAAAACTAAAGAATACCAAGAGTCTTCTCGTGAAGTGGAAAAAAATATTGAAGCCATCCCAAAAATCATAGCAGAGCTTGAGTAAGTTCCAAGAAAATATTAGTATCACAAGCTGACTGTAATGAAAGCACTATTATATTTAAAAGGTCCCATTTTTTTTTCCCACTGGTACACGATAAAAACGCTGTCCACAGCTAGTTTGATCTCCAAACATAACTTGAACTGTAGAAGTTCTATTAATTCATTCGTCTCTTTGCAGAAAAGATTTAGATGTGGTGGACTTTAAAAACAAATCAGCTGTTCGCACCATGAGCACCTTGCAGTCAGATATTAATAACTGGCAACTCCGAACAGAGCGACTCAAGAGGACAAGCTTGGCTCATCTCAAAGAAAGAAGAAAACTAATGGAAGACACAGAGGTACGAGAAAACAAAACGATGTCACAATAACTGTCTGTAAATACATGAATTTGTGTGTCAAATGCTGTGAAGTCAGAGATAAGCTGTAAAAAAAAAAACCCTAAAAAGAAAAATAAAACACCACTTTGTTTATTTGTTTCTGGATTAGTGTCAGCACATTGCTTGTTACAATACGTCCCTTAAGATACAGAGAAAACGGAGCAGTCTGCAATTAAAATTACAAGCCATGGTCAATCTCGTTTAAGTGCTTTTGCCACAAATGACAAGTCGCTGCTGTTGTAGTCTTTTTGTCTGGACGAATTTGATGATGCATGTCATGGTGTGATGCTGTGTCTGCTTTTGTTACCTGTAGGCCAACATTCTTAATAGCAATTTTAATACAAGACACTATATGCTTTGTAAAAGGATCACATCATCTTGACTTGTGTTTATTTGTAACATGAAACACGCTTGCTAAACATGAATCTGCTCTGCAAGAAATAGCATTCATTTGAACAGTCTTTTTGTAAGAGAAGCCCCTATTTATTGTAAGGTTTTCATCTGCAGGATTATCAGCCCCAGCCAGAGCCTCTTTGCTGATGGGGGTTTCACATGGCTTATCTAATGTGAAATCGCCATGTGGTATATAGTTTCATTAAACGGTGATCAAGAATGCATTAGTTCAAAACAAGAAAAGGCAATGGAGCTTAAGCCGCCATGCATCCAAGTGCAGCAACTTTAAAGAAGTTGTTGGCGTGAGACAATTTAAGAATTAAAAGTCTTCCTCATAGACACAACTCCCATTAGCCGGATAAAAGTTAGCCATGCAAAAAGGAGTTTAGTCTTTTTCACTTGAAGAAATAAGATGATACAACAACAACACTCCCCGCTAAATAAAAAGATCAGGCAGAGTTTCAGGTTCTAAGGAAATGGGTCACTTTAATCACTGAGACCAATATAAACCACACATAATGTCTGTATTAGCATAACATAATAAGCAGAGTGTGCATCCGGAAATCATGGTGCATGAAGCAGAATGATTAGACACCTTTGAATGTGAAAATTCTAATAAATATGCTGACCACAGCTTGTCTGTTCTTCTCATACTGTTACAGGAAGTTTATGTGGGGTCATCTTTGGTAATATTGAAAATATACAAAAATACACACATCCAAGTTGAATGTGTTTATTTTAAGAGGAGCCACACTTCCTCTCTAATAAATCCATAAGTAGGTGAACAAATTTCAATTTTCAAGCACACACCTATGTTTTGATTTGATCAGGCCTTGATGTTTGGGCGAGGACAGAGTAAACAATGCAAACTGCCGACGCTATCAGTTTCTTATGGGCAATGAAGTGTAATTTGTTCCATTTACACTTCACAACAGCATCAGATGGGCTTTGTCAGTGCTGCATGGAGTAATTAAACCTGAAATCAATAGCAGGCATTTGTCATGTTTACAGCCCCTCTTTCTGCTGGGTTAAACTCATCACTTTAGTGCTGTTCTGTTTTACTGCAGAGACACACTTCATTATGTCTGCAGGTACAGTTGAGATATTCTCACGTCTCCTTATCCAGCACTCAGGAAACATTGTTCTGATGAAAAGGCGGCATACACTGAGAGGCGTCGTTGCTGTGAATTCTTTACTTAATTTCATAGAAAAGGTGTCCATTGCTGTATTCCTATTATTTATTCTGGCTTATTGAGGAGACCAAATATAGAATGCATGCATCTTAAAAGAGATTATAGATGTCTGTACCAATACATAGTGATGTTACTTCCCTTTTTTATATAGTATGTTCAATGTGTGTTTTATCTATTATATCCAATTTTTGTAATTTTGGAAGCATTGATCATTTTGATCATGCAAAGCTCAATCACTGCTCTGATATTAGCTGCATGCTCTCAAACAGTGGCCTCTTATGCTTGTTCCCCACACCATACAATGCAGTTTTTTCTGTGTGCTGGGAGTTTTTGTTTTCTGTTTTTGATGAAGATTAGGATAACATGCAACAATGTGTAGAAGATAACACTTGACCTGTTGTGGAGGAAAAACTGCCTATTAAACTGTTTAGCAGGAATTGTAGCTGATGGAGCTGAAAGTGGGAAGATGGACAAAATGTGGTGTGCTTGGAGTCGAAAGCTGGGCATCACTATTGTTCAAGTATGGCATAGAGATGATCTGCAGGAAATGACTACACCACACTGCTTTTCATGCTAATAGTGACAGCAGGATATATCCTTACATTTCCAAATAAGACACTGCTGTGTTTTTGTTTTTGACTGCCCATAGCAATATCCTTGAATCCTGTTGGATGTACTGAAGAAACATTTCTAGCCCATTCTAACATATTAACCCTTTCATACATGAATTATGAACCTCTGTGTCAGGATTTTTTTCCAATTTTTTTTTGTTTTCTTAAGGCATAGAAAAAAGGTAGAAAAAAGAAATTGTAAGAAACATTTCTTTATTTTATTTTTTTAGGTGATCAATTGTAATTTTCTCCAAATACAAAGTTGTTATTTGAAAAATACATCACTAGTATTGTCCTTTAGGGGTTATCTGATGTCACAATATTTTTTTTTACCTGCAAGAGTCGTCTACAGTAGAAGGAGGGACAGGGTCGGTTGGCATGCTTTTTTGTCTGTCGGCCATATTGGATTTAACAAAAATAATTTCTTGCATTTGCAGCAGATGATCAGATGATAGTGTATTTTATGATGCATTAGTGTCCACCTCAGTGGTCTGTGTGCATTTATAACATAAACATCCACAAGAAGCACAAGAAAATGGCTTTTAGATAGCTGTCCACTGTAGTGACCGCTATGCATGGAAGGGTTAATAACACAATATAACAATTTGATCTAAACCAGTCATTGTAGCTCTGGCTGCATATTTGGAGTCATTCCCCATTTAGAAGATTAACCTCGACCTCAAGTCTTTTTTAGCCTCTTACAGGTTTTCCAGCAAGTTTCCATTCAGCGCTTCATCTATCTTCCCATCAACTCTGCCTAGCTTCCCTGTCCCTGCATGAGGAATTTAGCCCCATGTCATGATGCTGCCATGATCTTGTTTAAGCTAAATATAACATTAAATATGCATGGTACAATAGTTACAGTTGGTGGTGGTTGTAGCCAGTGTAAGACATATGTAGTTCACATAATGCTGTTTTCTTTACCTGTGTAGGGATTCCTGGAGGTTGCACGTGCTGAAAACGAACGACTAGCAATCGAGTATAAAGATCTGAAGAAGATGCTTTTGGAAGCCAGGCAGGAGTCAGTGTCTGCACTGAGAGTGAAAAACCGTGTACATAAAAGGTGTAGCTATTACACAGAGGTACAGTGAAACTTTTAAACATATTGTCTCTTTTCAGTTATGTTTTATTATTTTTACTATTGTCTCTTTGTCTCTTGTTGTGCTTTCTGTGCATGGACCGAAATTTTAAGGTGACTTAGTTTTGCGTTTATTCTGAAGGTTACCGCAGCAATTTAATAATGATTAGATAATTTAAGTGGAGGAGGATGATGGATGTGGCATATTGTAATGATCACTGTGTATTTTTGGTACTAAAGGGAGTAAAGCAAGAGGTTGATGGTACATGCAAAAACTTCAACATTTTTATAATTATAGCTCTGCAATATTCTCACAGGTAAAAGATTTCATTATTGTTGGGTTACAAATTTCCTCACTGCATCAGTTGGTAAGAGATCAACAGCAACCACAGGTTACGATCAGACAATGGATGTGCTTTCAGCAGTAAAATAGCTCAAGTCCACACTTGACTAGTTAAGGGAGACACCTCTGCAGCATTTTACTTTTTAATCTTTATAGTTTTCGACACTTTTTAACTGGAATGGAATTACATATGACAACCATAACACCAGGAAGAAGACACACTGCTCTTGCAATGAAAAACACATATTATTTGTTCCAAAAATGACTAATACCTTTACTTGAGCAATTCCTCATCTAACTGCATGAATGTTATCAAGTGAAAAATGCATGCAAAAATAAAATCCTGTGGACAGGATTTTCCACGCTCATGATCAAAGCCTGATTTTCTTTTACTCTGGATTCAGCCTTCACCGTTTTTGTTTGTTTCAGCCCCACACTTCTTCTACTGCAGCCTCTCGGCTTCTGCTTTATGCCTAATTTTAGTTTTATAACAAGCTTATGATCAATGGCATATCAGACATGTAGATGGGGCATTATTTTTAATCTGATTTAAACATGAACATTTAAAACCGCTTCTTTCCTGTTTTATATATCCAATTATCCTCATAATGTTTTCATCATGCAAAGCAGTTAATACAAATCTTAGTAAATTAGACCATGTTTTAGTGATTTGTTTATAACAAACTCACAAGGTAAATGCAATACACAACTTCAAGGTCATTTGAGAAATGAAACATCAGCACACATGAGTTATTTGTACTTGTTTGAATAATCATTAACTTTTTTATTTAATAAACCCATCTTGTAGATGAGCTTTACCAGGTTTTACAACCTTCACCTTACTTAATTTTCCCATCACACTGTTGTGAATCTGCCTTGTGAAGAAATGAAGATATATGGCTTTAAGTATCAGGTTCCACTTTCTTTCTGATACTGAAGCACACATGGTGTCTCCATCTAAGCCACACTGCCACAGAATTTCTTTGACATGCGGATCCACACAGAGATGTCATATACAGTGCCCTCCACGTTAATTGCCGACCCTGTCTGGTTAAGATGTGCAATAAGCATTAAAATAGATTTAGCTTTTGTTGCATTGACACAAAATTACTCTAAAATAATTCAGCAGTTCTCTTACAGTGAGTTTGGAGATTTATTGTTAATCTCCTTTACCTTCCCCCTCATTGTGTGTGTTCACAAGATAAACTTTGGTACTTGTCCCGCTTTGTTGATCACAATTTTATTGCTCTAAATGTTGGCTAAATTTTGGTGAGCAGCTACTTTCCTGTAGCTGTTTCCTGACTTGAGAAGATCATAGCACATCATTTTTGAAAGGTATGTTCCCTTGTGTTTCCTATTTTTAAGGGAATGGTTAACATGATATCTTATGGGTTTTTTTTTTTGTCAAAATCTAATAATTTTTGTGCTGTAATAGCAAAAATATAACACGAATAATACAGAAAACACCAAAGAAGATGCATTTGCTTGAAATATTATGTTGACATAGCCTATATGCCACACCGGGTCTACATGCATAACTACCCCGACTAATTAACCAGCCAATATCAGCTAATTATATTCTCAACATTAGTCTATTAACAGAGGACAAACAAAAAGGTATGATATTCTTTTCAATAAGCACTTGAAAACTACTTCTACATTTTGCTAAATTCCTCTAAGACTAAAGATAAAAAAAATACATTAAAAAGTAAAGGTTATAGTTAATATTATTGTGACATTTTACTATAACATCTTTCTATCTGCATAAATAACTGTTGCTTCTCTGTCTTTAATAAAAGCATCAGATTCGTGTTTGACATTGTGCAATTTTTGTGTTAATACTGTGAAACTGTTGCATTTTTACTCAAGATCATGATATGGTGAGATGTCATACTGGCCTGTGATTAGACATCAACTTTGACATGTAAAATTGTTACAATTAACTCCTTGCTACCAAGTCTGTATTTCCAAGGATGTCTACTTCTAAAAAAAAAGTAGTTTCTCTCTTTGCTGTCTACTGCAAATCGACTTCATCTGTGAACATGCAAAACAGAATGAACAATGAACCGATAACATATGCTCAACTTGTTTTACTCGACACCATGATCAGTAGAACTAAATGCAACTAAACAAGTATGTTGAAGATTTTCAGATGCAGAAATTTAGGACCATTAGAGTTTTAAAGAACACGGCACAGGATTTAGTTTAAATACAAATACAAGTTTGATGAATGTTAGAGACAGATTGTCTTAAAATTTAATTTCAATCACAGACCAGAAACAGACAATAAGAAATACTTCGTTTCTGATAAATGTCCAAATGACAAAGGTATTTTTCTGATATTAGTCGGTAATTTTAATTTTTTTTTTCTTTAAACATAAAGGACTTGAATACCTTTGCATGAACAGCTTTTTAAAACAATTTAGAATTGAGTGTAGATGTTAGCACTGCTCTGTTTATGTGAAGGCTTTCAGCTCTTAGGCTTTAACAGGGTACACCATAAAGACCGTTCTTGTTATTGTCTTTCCTTCAGGAGCTGATGACTGAGCTAATTCGCTTTAGTTTTCAATGCACTGGGGAACACATTGCCAAGCAATGATAAGCTTTGTAGGGAGAGTGCAGAGATGGAGGAGGGAAGAAAAGCAACGGCATCTATCAGAATTTAAACCTCTTTGCTTGAAACTGTGTTCAAATAATAAAGCAAGCAGCATGTCTTTCCAAGAGACTGGGAATAATTTCTGGTTTCTGTGGGGGGTTCATGACTTTGTGTGTATGTGTAAAATATGTCTTGAGGGGATTGGTATAAAGTTAAACTGGGTGAAGTAGAAATATTTTACTCATCAGCTTTGCAGTCACAGAGTTTGCCTCGGCTAGAACAAAACTGCTGAAGCATTTAGAGAAAATTAACCCCCCATCCTGGCAGCCAGATGTGACTGGATTCTGATGAGTGCACACGAGTGGGCAGAGAAACCAAGAGACTGTGAAATTCCTGTCAGGCCCGTGTACTGCAGAATGGGCTATTGACTGCTTTCTCTATTCCCCTCCATCATTCTTCTTGAACACTGCCATTAATTTCCTCTCCTGCCTTACCAATTCCTTTTTTCTGCATTCTCTCCCCCCAGCTCTCTTTGTTGCAGAAGAGGATGCACAAGGTTTTGGTAAAATACTTAGAACTACGCAGCCTCCACTTCTCGGTTGAAATGGAAGAGTGCCAGACTGTTGCCCGACAAACTTCCCAGAAAATAACAATTGCCCAGGTATTTGCACATATATGCAGAAAACAGGCTGAAAACTGCACCAACTGCACTATGCATTTACATAGCAAATCCCTTTCATTGAACATTCATCCCAGTGTAGGTATGCTAACAGATGGTAGCATATTCTTTTGCATACTACAGTAACTCCATGTTATGCGTTGCATTGTTTGAGCCTGATCCAGCTAGTCAGTTGCCTTGTGTCGTCTTTGCCAAGCAAGAGCAGCCAGGCAAATATCTACCAAAGTGACTTGCCTCAGTGCTGCAGTGGAGTTAAAGACACTACTCTTATATTACAGTCTGTACATTCACTCATCAGACTGATGTGATGAATTATCTGTGTGACTGGGGAGATTTATTCAATTACTTTGTGACTGTCTGCCTCTCTGAATAAGTATACATAGTGTTTTCAAAAAGTATTCACACTTCTTGATATTTTTTAAAATTTTGTCACATTACATTTTAATTATGTATTTTAGCAGGCTTTTATTGGACAAATGCAAACATTAACGTGGACTGTAATAAAAAAACTGTTCTGAATAAGAAAAAGCATACTCTAATACACTCAAAAATAAAATCAGGTGCAAACATGTCCTCAGAAGTTACCTAAAGAATCCATATATTTAGAATTTCACTTCATTACAAAGCTACAAATTAAAAAAAAAAAATAAAATTCCCTTCTCACCCTCCGCAGGTGGTCTCTCTCTTCCTCTGAGCTCGGGTTCTCTACCAGAGACCTGGGAACTTGAGGGTTCTGCCCAGTATCTTGGCTGTGCCTAGAACTGCACATTTCTGGACTGAGATGTCTGATGTTGTTCCTGGGGTCTGTTTTAGCCCGTGCTCCAGTTTGGGGCTGACTGCCCCAAGGGCCCCAATGACCACAGGCACTACTGTGGTCTTCACCTTCCAGGCCTTTTCCAGTTTCTCTCTGAGGTCCTGGTATTTCTCCAGTTCCTGGTGCTCCTTTTTCCTGATGTTGCAATCACAACTGCTTTCCTCTGTTGTTTATCCACCACCACAATGTCCGGTTGTTTCGCCATTACCATTTTGTCTGTCTGGATCTGGAAATCCGACAGGATCTTAGCTCAGTCATTCTCCACCACCTTGGGGGTGCTACCCCCTTTGATCTCGGGGCTTCCAGTCCATATTCTGCACAGATGTTTCTGTACAGAATATATATATATATATATAGAAAGTATCAAACCACTTAAAGTTAACAAGACATGGCCATCAACAAAACTGAAATCCTAAGCAAGAAAAGCACAAATCAGAGACTCAGCCTCTGTTGAAGGTAGCTCTGGAGGAACTACAGAGATCCATGATGGAGGGCAGGGAATCTGGGGACTCTACAACTATTAGTTGTGTACTCCACAAATCTGGTATTTATGAGAAAATGACAGAGTAAGTCAATTTGAATTTTTCCAAAAACTCATGTAGGATGGCTTTTCTGGTTAGATGGAACAAAACTCAGTCTACATTTAAAACACTATGTGAACTCACCATCCCCATGTTGAAACATAGTGGTGGCAGCATCATGCTGTCAGAATTCTTTACATCAGCAGAATCCTGAAAGCATCAGAATTCTGTACTGGCCAGAAACTCGTAACTAGAAACTAGTACAGAAGTAATTATTAGTAACGTTTTCCTTTAAGTTTTATTGGCTCTAGTGGCCTTTATTTGAGAGTGTTCAGGCAAGAAAGTGGGTAATGAGAGAGGTGGAAGACATGTGGCAAAGGTCATCAGGCTGGGACTCGAACCTGTGATGCCCGCATTGTGGCCTTGGGACTTACATACAAGGACATGCAGCAGTTGTGCTTTACCTCTGTGCCACCACAAAATCCCAACTAGTAACTTATTTAGTACTAGAGAGTTTTTGTTCTGTCTTCCATCAGAACAAAAACTTAACATGCAGATAGTGCTACAGTAGCATGGTGTAGATCTAAGTTTTTTGATCTACAGCCCAATCAAAGCCTGAATATGTGTCATGGCTGATGCCTATGCAAATAAAAATCAATAAAGAAAAGAAGAATACAAGTTTTTAGTCGGACTTCAAAATTTATGTTTAATGAGATAGAATGGACACTCCCTCCTAACTCACTGAAAGTGAAATATTCTGCAAAGTACAAAAAATATCTAATTTCCCGAAGCTGGTGCAGACAACCCCCCTAAAGACCTGCAACTTTAACTACAGTTGAAGGTGGTTAGCAGTATTTTATCACGGGGGCTAAATACAGATGCATGCCACACATTTCAGATATTCATGTGTAAAATTTTATGAAAACTATTTATCGCTTTTTCTTCAGTTCACAATTGGGCACTGCTTTGTGTTTGTCCGTCACATGAAGTCCTAATGAAGTTTGTTTTTGTAACGTACAAAAGGTAAAGGGGTGTGAACACTTTTGCATGGCTCTGAGTCTGTACCTGAACCATCTGATCGCTAACAGCACATGGACTGTTGGAGCCTATTTTCTGTTTGGTCAGGGATTTTGTTTTCATATTAGTTAATACAGACTTCATCACAACACATGGGGGATATCCATGTGTTACAACTTTCTCTTCTTTGTGAATATGATAACCTTCTGTCTGTCTTGCACAAGAGTAGGAGCATATTCTGCAAGGTTGAAAAGTAGGGATCTTCAATTAGAGGATAATCGGTGTCTAATCTGTTCTGTGATGTGCGATGAGGTCGAAGCGGACAGCGGGACAGTGATGAATCTTTATAAAAATGTCCTGTCCAGCATTTCCACAGAGCCAGGTGGTGTGCCACCCTGTTATGATCTATATCCTCTTTTTACTTCATTTTTATCTCAACAATGGCACCCTCCAAATCTAAAAGTGACCATGTTTGCCAAATGCATTAAGATATTTTAATGTGGCACACCTAATTTAACGTGTTCAGTGAAAAAACTATTAAGAGGTCTCCTCTGTTTCCTCTCCTCCGGCTACTGACATGTTTTTTGACGGGTCCGGTCTAGACATTACAGGGAGCAGCTATTTCTCAACAGCCCAGCCTCAAAAGGCCCCAGCAGATCACTGTTCAAGGCAGGGAGTAGTGGGGCACAGGGGGAGGAGCTATCAGGGAGCTGCAGAGTGTGAAGGACAAAAGAGCTGGTGTATTGAAGCGCACCGCACCGTCACCCGTCACAGCTCAGCACAGGTTCCATCAGAGCAGGCAGCACTCACTTTAAACTGGCTCCTAAAGAAGAGTGCAGGAGAAGGACTATCCTCCATAACGTACACAAGGAGAAATAGCCCTTAGGAACCAAAGAAATGCGCCTTGAGAGTTTAAGAACAGGCGTAAATTTACACTCTGCACTCCTGCGTAAATTTTAAGACCTTCATGATGAGGTCTTGAGATGTTGCACTATGAATTGAAAGTAAATTGACATGATTCTAAATATTATTTGGCTGTTTAGAACTAAGGAAATGCAGAAATCAATGGAAGTGATACTGGTTGTTACTGGAGTTAAACCAGGCTGAGTCCTGATGAGGCCTACACTAATCCATCATGTCCACTTAACCCCACAAGCAGAACATAAGAAAGGTCAGGTTTGCTCTTTCAGACGCCAAATGGCAGTTTTCTCATAACTAGCTTGAGGGAAGGAAGGCTGAGGAACCCTGGGGTGGGCGGGGGTGGGATCGGAGGGGCGGTGGGCTGTCATCCTGTTACACTCCTGCCAGAACTGGCAGTTCAGCTTTGTGTTCTGCGAGTTTACACTAGGGATGGCATAATTGACAATGGCTAACAGCAGAGAGCAGTGCAGAGCTTTGTTGAATGGCCAGTAATGATTGGAGCAGACGCCCACTGCCCCTGTCCCAGGGGACAGTAATCCAAGATCCTGTTTCTGATATAATTGTTAGTCAGAGAATTTCTGCATGGCCAGGCTGGTTCACATTCCCAAGCTAGTTGACACTGCCAGGCAGTTTAATAGAAAATCTGGATGCTGAGGTTTTTAAAGCAGAGGAGCACTGAACCTGGACACGGTTCACCAGGAGCGTTATTCTTTCTCCCTACAAAAATAAGAGCAAGCCGGTAACTTTACTCTCATACTTGTAGCCGCTTTCAGTGACTTTAAAGTCCATTACTCAACCAGCCTCGTAAACATCAGGTCAGTCTCATGACTCGTCAGTACAATTAATTTAATCTGAAGCATTACACCTTCTCTTTGAATTCTTAACTACGTTCATAAAGAAAAAAAGACATTCCTTTTATTTCCATGGTTAAAATCAAACAGTTTACAAATATCCCATCTAATACTAATCACAGTTTGCTTGCACTCTGCAAGACAGGTCTACTAATAAGTTGCACATCATTTATTTAGGGAATAGTTATTTGGTTTTTTTTTTGTAGTTTTTATAAGAATTAACCTGATTAAACCTATCAAGAGCCTAATTGGCCCTCAGATATCAAAAGGAATATGATTTTGACAGTCAAATGAGGGATTTTATCACCTAATTGTAATTCTGAGGGGAAGTGTTGAAAGAGCAAAAAACATTGCAATGCTAAAAACTCTGCGAGCATTTCAAATAATACTACATATCCATGTCAGAAAAAGATGAATGTGCCTTTTGAGTCTGACACATTCTGTAGTATTTGTTGCTAATGAAGCTGGCTGTATCCCCAGATATATGTGGCTTCCCTATGATGGTCTTTTTGGCTTCCAGACACATCTGGTAACAGTGTACAGCACTGCTTCTGTCAGTTTTTAAACATGACAACACTGTTGCTCTCCTTTACTCCAGGTTTGGATGTGTGTTGGTTCTTTGCTCTGGACTTGACATACCTTTAAAAATCATTGAACACAGCTGTAGACAAAACTGTCTGCAAAGAATCAGCTGAACTTAGCGAGGTGTTTGGATGCAAAACAAACATTTAACACAGCCAAAGCTCCAAAATCCTTTTGGTTCTCGGCGACTCAGTTGAATCTGGTTTCTTTGAAGGATGAAACATATCGTCTTAAGATACATACACAGAAGCAAACTTGCCAAAATGAAACAAACCCACATGGAGAGATGGTCAATTAGGAATGGAGTTCTAGGCAGTCGGCGAGAACTCCAAGTAATATGACATGATGTCTAAACTTTTTGCCTTGAAATCCACAGGTCAATAAAAGGTTAGATTTTTCTTTTTTTATTAAAATTTAATAATTCAGTTTTTTTTTTTATTATTACCAGCTCAACAAAAATCTAAAAAAAAAAACAAACAGCATAAAACACAGGGAATTTATTTTTGCCTAATTTAAAGTCAGTCATATAATTTTCAGCATATTTGTGTCATTCTTTTTCCTTCATATTGGAAAACAAATTATTTGTCTCAGCTCAGTGACAAGAATGGGATGAGTTTTTTGTCCTTTAAAAAATGCTTGCTATATATAGTTTAACAACTGCTCCAGCCTCCTTTAGAGGAAAAGATGCAGGATGTTTGTGGTCGTATTTACTAGTAAGTTGAAATAAAGGCAAAACAAATGGTAAAACACGCATCATTGTGAGAGACTCGCTAACTGCTTTGAGAAACATTCTTTATTTTGGGTAAACTAGGAGAAACTGACTAAATAATAAAATCCAGGTGGTCAGCTGAAGTGAACAAGAGAGCAAAGGGTATATGGAGTTGAAAGGTCAAAGTCCGATGGTTGGTTCACGTCACACACTGCCAAACACATCAATTGTGTCTGGGGAATGCACAAACTATGAACTTAGCATCTTAATGCTGTTATACAAATTGGCATGCTTATTTATTCTTTTTTTCTTGTTTAAACAGGAAACGTTGTCGAAAGAAATTCAGCATATCTCAGCTTTTCTACAGTCCATCGGAGAGAGCTCTACCACCACCGAAAGCACTGAGAAGAACATGCAAACCAGTCCAGATGCCACTGAAGTGAATGAGTAGATACCTCCAGTTCAAGTAGCAGTGTAATTGGACATTCACCTGTACGAGACAACTTACTTACCCTAGCATGCTTCACTATCTCCCCCCCTCTTCACTTGCAGCAAATCCATAACAATGAAACAGGTGACTTTCATGCTGCTGTCAGGACTGATCTAATTTTAGCTGGGTGAATGATTGCAATTGGCTTTGCCTCATCAGATAATTAATCTATGTCACCATTAATTGGAAAAGAGAATAATTACAGGCAGTGTTGACAGAAATTCTACGCTTCTCCAGATTTCAAGATCTAATTACAACTAGTGAAACCTCGTGACCTTAAGTAGCACTTAGTGCACTTTGGCCACTTTGACCACGTCCATGTGACCACCGTCTTGAGGAAAGCATCCTGTTTTTGTTACGGTACCCCGTTCTCCTCCGATGTCTTCACCCACTGAAAGCTGTCTCCCTCAATCACTTTTCAATATTCAATCTTAATTTTGTGGAAGTTTAGCATTTTCAATGAGCTGGAGATGAATGATTAATGAATAAATTTAAATGCTTCATTTTGTCCATGGATCATTAGTTAAGTCCTTTGTGGGAAGGACCTGAGAAAGGAGTGAAAATTATTGAGACATTAGCCTGGAGCAATCCAGGGGTAAATAGTGTGCACAAAAGGATGTTGTGTGCGCACTATCCACTAGCTTTCTAAAGAACCCTGGGGAAACGCTGTTTTCAATTTGGAATCTTAACTGAATCACATTTTGTTCTTGTAGAAAATTGATTTTTGTTTCATAGTGTTTAAACAGTCATATCAGTGCTAAACATCATATTAACTGCTTCATATAGACTTGAAAAGTTAAGTATAAACTGTGGCTTTTAAAAAGATGCAAATGGGAAAACATGTTGTATGTATTAATAACACTATAAAATGAACAACGAAATAATTGATGTTTAACATTAATCATAGAAGTTTTATTTGGGCTATCATTGTGACACCACCTTAACTTCTTAAAGGTACTGTTTTTCATCCTGTCTATCTGTGCTGACAGATCATTTGGGGGTTTGTTGTTTTTTTTATCAGAGACCTCTCCTACTAGTCAGGACAGAAGGGGGCAGTGTGAACACAACAACACTGGAAAGATAACTGTCTGAAGCATGATCTACTCCAGGGGTTCTCAAACTTCATGTTCAGGAGTCCAAATCTAGTATAGGTCAAAAGTTTTAGACAACCAGTGATAAGCAAGTCACTTTTTACTACAGTTACTCACAACTAAAAAGCAAGAGGAATTGTTCTTTACATTTAAAATGGTTTGTTTTTGATTCTAAACTGTTTTATTTTTTTACAGTAAAACACAGAGTCAACTTAAACTGAAACAAGACAATAACAGCAATGTAATAGCTGATATGAAGCTTATGTACTCAGACATGGAGATAGTTACAGTACACAGCAACCTAGTTTGCAAAATAGCCATATTTGCCTTCACTGAAATGGGTTTTAAACACAGTACACTATTAAACTATATATTTTTTAAAATAGCTTTTATTTATTCTCAAACAGTAATTTTTTTGCACATTAGTAGAAAAAAATAACTCTTATTTATTGGATTGAATAAAGTATTTATGCATGCTCTTAAAAATTCAGTTATTTTGTAAAAGAAAAAAAAGAAAGGAAAAAATAGGACCAAGCATACCCATTTTGTAAAATAAATTCATAAATTCATTGGCATTTCATTAGTTAATTGATGCACAAGAGTTTTGGGAATGTATACCAAGTCATACATACACGCACACCCACATATGTCTTTTTATCCAACACTTGGTTAACTGGATTTTAGAAAACTCCTTTAATATCTAACACCCACTTCTGCAAAAACATGCACAGTTTTATTCTTCCCGACTCATCAAACTGCTTCAAAAAAACCTTCAGTACAAGGCATCTTGTTCTTCTGAGAATCTTTGCAGAGGGATGACATCAGAGTGACCCTTGTTTTAATATGCCTTGTTGATTATTTGACTCATTACATGTTCTTTTGCACTTGTGATGCATTTTTGTTTTACAAAGAAATTTGTTCCGCTTCACACGGCAATTTGCTTTGAAGGCCGTAATTAATAATGACTTGTGTTATAGCAGCATTCAGTATTGTTTCTACCAGACGGCTGTCGGTCTGAGAGACAGCTGAGCAGGTCACACCACACAGACAGGCAGGATAGAGAGGAGCAGCAGTCATGGCAGATGCTCTTTTTTATTTCTTTTTCACTGTAAAAAGAAGTGGAAACTGTACACCGACACTTGAGATTATTGGAAACTCTCAGATTTGTTAGATCTAATCCACAAATTACCAAAATGTATTTCAGATTACATCTGCATTTTCTGAGCAATAGGCTGAATCTGGATTGATTTCATTGGACCACAGTACAGACATTTTCAGAAAGATTGACCTATTCGATAATTTTATGTAGACCTGTCGTCTCAGGTCTATTGGTATAGAATGATTATAATTGTATTAAAAATTTAAATGTTTAGGATTTATTTTCAGAATTTTAGGGACTTTTCTCAAGGTTTGTGAGCCTAAGCTGTTGTGCATTCACACATGCACAAAAGCTACAGCAAATAATGCGGCACAGAGTCAAGGTACCACCACCTCATCAAAAACAGCTCAAAAAGAAAAATGCTCAGTCCATCTTATATTCTTCCTATCCTTCACTGACTATACAGCAATATCTTACATGAAAGTGCCTCTACAACACATTTATCTGCTCACCATGCATCTAATCAATCCCCTAAATAAATGAAAGTGAGCCACGACTGGATGTCATCACATTTATCTGCAGGCGTGCCTCGAGGTGCACACGCCTAAAAGCTGCTACTCTAAACAGGGTAGACTGTGAAAGTACTAATGAGGAGTGCCTGACAGCTGAGACATATTTTCTTCCATATTTGATGCTTGTTTCACTATGTTGAGGATAAAATTTATAGCATATTCCTTGCCGTGCTGTTGCACTGTGTGATGGATCAAAGCTAGGATAGCAGATTTTTGTAGTTTAGTCTAAAGGTAGATTCTGCAAGAAACATGTTTGGTGGGAGGGGAGGATCTGATTTACTGGCAGCGTGATTCTCAATTTCAGCCCGGCTCCACCATGCAGACGATGGGTCCGTTTCGTTTGGATTCACTTCAGTAATCAGTTTTGATCGCCGAGGTGAAGCCGAGCGAATCAGAGCAACGTTCTGTCTTCTCTGGCTAAACAAAATTCTGCTCTGAGGTCTTTTTAAAGCCGGGGGAAATGGAAGTGTCCTCTGAAACGTCTCGTTTTTGTCCATGAGAAAGTAGGGACTTGAGCCTTGGAGCAGAAGAAGTCAAGAAAAGAATTTGAGTTGAGAGGGGGTGCCACTGTGTCTAAAATATCAATGAGGGGAGATGCTGCCAAGTTTGCGGGGCACTCAAAAGGGAAAAGATGACCCAGGCAGTATACAGCCGCATAAGCTTCTCTTTGTTATTTTAATTTGATTAGATTTTTTTTAAACACATTTAATCCTACTGCTCTGAGCTAAAGTAGGTTTTAAATAGGGAATTTCAACAAACTTTAACAAACTAAAGAATCCATCAGTCAGTCATACTACACTACTTAACCATACTCTGGAACTGTGTGTTTGCCCAGGTGAGTCCTTCATGTTGAGCTCAGCAGAAAACATGACAAACAAATTCATCAGTATAACAATACGTGCTCCTGGTGCTTCCACACTCATTTGATTTCAAAGATATTTATCTTAAGAGGATAATAATTTGTGAAAGTCTCTGACATTTGTGGCTAGCTAGCATGATAATAAATCCGTGGCTTGGAACATTTTTTAGTTAATTAGAGTCAATCAATCCAAACTTTGCTCACTTACCGGTGTGAAACCGGAGTATAATGAGCAGAAATCAGCATGGTGATTGGAAAACACAAATTACAGCTGTTAAAGAGAAACTCATCCACTTTTCTTCTGTTGGTGCCAAAATGCCTGCTGTGAGGGTTTAAAATTAGCAAGGCATTCCTTTAATGGATGTTGTGGGAATGCGTGCCTCTATAATTAAAAAAAAAAACCTGTTAATATTCTCATAGGCAAAATTCACAAGGGTTAGAATAACTGCATGGCAGCTCTTAGAGAAACATACTGGTCAGCTGATTGTTTTAATACAATTTCCTGTTCCTTGCAAAAATATTCATACACTTTGAACCTTTTCACATTTTCCCACATCACAAATAGGATTTTTGTAAAAGAGCAGCAAAAGATAGTACATTATTATGAAATGGATGTCAAATAATGTGTTGAAAAGTATCATGCATTTCTCTCAATTCTTATAAAATCTAATGCACCCAATTGCCTTCACAAGTACCGAATTTCTAAAAAAGATCCATTTATATGTACTTCAGTGTCAATACAAGCTCCAGTTGTATTAAAACTGAAAAGTATTATAAATACTTTCTTTTTCTGAAGGCATCAGAGGTTTGTTAGAAAACATTAGTCAACAAACATCATCACAAAGACCAAGGAGCACAACAGGCAGCGCAGCAACATAGTTGACATAAATTTTGAAATTGGTTTAGCAGCAGGTATAAAGAAGCTGGTCAAAGTTGATGGAAAGATGGACCAAGCTTTCCATCCAGAGTGAGCACAAGAGTGTGCGTGCGTGCGTGTGTGTGTGTGTGTGTGTGTGTGGCATTCTAGATTTACGTCTAGGTAAGACGTAAATCTGTTAGAGGGTGTAAAAGACTAGAGTCTCGTACACAGGTCCACCTCCCAGAAGTACAACTAACCTACAAATAATGCAAGAGTTACACTAGAAAACAGTTAGATCAAAGCTTGTTCATGTGTTTGAATGGCCCAGTCAAAGTTCAGACCTCAATTCAACTGAGAATCTGTGACAGAGTATTTTAGTCTCTAGGTAAACTGGAAGATATACACCAATAAAGACCTGCAGACTTAACTGAAGTGGACAGTGATCCTACCAAACAGACACTTTTATGAAAACTTATTTTTATATGAAAAAAGTGAAAACCATTAATTATTTTTATTATCACTACAGTGTGTCATATCTTTCACATCTAACCTCAATTACATTGCAGTTTGTGGCTGTAACATGACCGTATGGGAAAATATTTTGAGGGTGTGAATACTTTCTTGAGGCACTGTAGGAATTGTTTTTGTTTAGTCTTACCAGTTGTTTCTCACAAAATAAAGTAAACACATAATGGTGTGTGACCAGTGAGGTGGTCAGCACAACACATGAGTAAAATCATGTGGCATGTTAATGAACTTCACTGATATATGAGGCAGCTTTGCTGTTAAAAGCAGCGTATATCCCAACGGTGAGTGCTACATTCATATATTCTTGACATATACCTTGTGCACCTTACATCCATGGAGTAATGATGTGAATAATGACCTTGCAACGTTAACAGCACCATGCTGTGGGATCTTCATCTGAGCTTGATCTGAGCTCTCAGACAGCAGCCGAATGACACCACCAGGCTGCCGGGGTGACCACGACACATACGACCTCGCTGCTGGATGTAATTTGCTCTCAAGAGCTCTTGGAAAAGGGAGAGCTTATGTTGTTGAGCTCATGTCGTCAGGGCTGGTAACAGCAGCTTGCTATTGTATTAATTATTGTCAGGGAATCCAAGGGGTGTAGATAATACAGAATGCACTGGTTGGTCCCATTTGTTTCACTTGTCACTGGAGTGAATAATTGGGAGTGCTGACCATATTAGACACAGAGAATTTCTAAAAGATATGACTCGAACAGTTGCAACACAAAAGTATGGCTCAGAAATTAAAAAGCTTAATGTGTGCAAATTTTAAATCACTATGCAACGATTTGCAGGGGTTTTATTGCCAAAAGCATTTGCAGAAGTTTTACTCTGACAGTACCAATAATTCTGATTCCCAGTAAAACCTTCAATATGTTAGAGAAACTGTATGTTTTATTAAAAGTATTGTTACTCAAGAGATCAGAAAAAAATAAAGCAGTGGTATATCAGATATGCTTGATTCTTTAAAGGCTTGAGAACATTGATAGTGCTTCAGTAGAAAGGGGTTTGCTAATACAATGGGGCTCATCTTGCAATCCTCTCAAGGAATAACTATCAGTCCTGCTACAGCAGCTTCAGCGTCCCTTGGTGACCGCGCCACTGAGCCCGTGCTCGCTCCATCGCACCCCACTCCACGCCTGCTGCCACCCTGAAGGTAGATGCATCACACTGGGGAAACTGTGCAACAGCAGCCCCCTCTTCTCCCTCAAGCCCCCCAAGCCTTCTCCACGGCCTTCTCTGCAACTCCGGGTGTCCTCTGCAGCCCCCGGTCCCAAAAGTCAAGGTTCTCCCTCAGGTGACTCCTCCACACCACCTCCATGAGTCCTCCCACCTGAACTGCACAACTGGTATTCTTTTGTCATCTGAGAATGCCACACACACACACACACACACTCCTGTGCTCACTCTGGAGAGGACACCGCCTGTTCCTTTCTGCTCACCTCCCGGCTGCTGGCTGACTCTGTGAGCCGTGTCTGTGGTGGCGACGCCATGTGTGGGGGATCTAGGGGTTTAAAACAGCAGGCCTCCCATTTTCCCTGAATGACAAATATAAGAGCCTTCACTTTATTGCACAAAGGATATTTTATAAATCATCTTTGACAAAGTTTGATCTGAAATGACAAGCAAAAGCTAATTGGTCTCCACATCCAAATTACTTATGGGTTAAACAAGTGGTAGCTATGGCTAAATCCCATTTTCAAGGGTTGTCCCGATCCCTACCACTCCCCCTTCTCCTTAGCACTTTAATCAAGCACTGGTTAGAGACATTCCCCAGAGAAATTGTGCATTCCTTAAAAAGACTGAAACATCACAAGTTCTCAGGGATGTCTATGTTATGTGTCAAAACAAGAATTATGTCATGCAAATAATCATTAAATCTGCAAACATTTTTATGACTGTAAAGGAATAACAAAGGCAAAATGTTAAATGTGCCCTATTAGCAAATAAAGCAACTTCAATATATTTAAAATTTGCTTTCATTTTTTCAAATGTTCAAACATTCTTTAAGAAGGCGCATGACTCCTCTAACTGAAGTATGTAAATGTTGACGTCCTTAGTAACTTATTACTTTATGGGCTATATCATAACTCCTCCAACAAGATATTATATTTGCATGTATGGTGCAAGGGGTAAAATGGAAGTCGTGTAGGGATTCATGTAGCCTTATTAAAAACACTTAGTTACAAATGGTAAATGTCCTGCTTTTTTTTTGCACTTTATCAAGTCTGAGGTCATTCACCCATTCAAAGTAAGGTATATTGTTGCCACTGCTGCCCTGACGCAGAAGCTAGGCTGCCATTCGCCACCACCAAGCCCTCTGACCACCACTCTGTCCAAGGACACAATAACTGAGATGGACGGAGCAGGGGTTCAAACCGGCAACCCACAAGTTACAGGACAAACCCCTAACCCCTAAGGAAGTAAAGGCATAACCTTCCAATTAACCCCCTTTTATAGTTCTGTTTTTATTTTAGGAGTGAAAAAATCAAGTGTATTCTTGCTGATAAATTGATTTGCAATTAACTTGGCTGGAATACATAGGAAGATGTTGGCAAAAGGGTAAATGTCCACCTCAGACAGATGCATAGATGGATGATAGACAGCTCAGTTGAATGGTTAGGCAAACATGTGGTTTCTGTGATTTTTTTTACCTCATTCAGGTCTTTCCTAGGGAGCTGAAACGTTTTCTGCTTTTTCCCTTTAATTCTTTCCTTCTTTGAAAAAAAAAAATCCCTTTTAACGGTCCTCACCTCCACTAAAAAAAACACAAATTACAACTTTCACTTTATAGGTTGCCATCCCACACCACACTTAGTTAACAAAATATTTTACAAACAAGATGATATCGCCCCCCCCTCACACCCACCACCCCTGCCCCACCCTCCATGATATTAATATGATATGTTCTCTGATCTGTAAACAGCTGGTTATCTTGCTTTTCCACGATAAGAGAAAGTGCTGAGGATTTACGCTCGGTGAGCACATTTGGGCTGAATCTTTCACACGTCACAAATTGCAGATGGGAAGCAGTGATCTTGAACAGCCGATCACATTTCCGTGACCATCTGACACCTTCCATTTAGGAAAATAATACTTTCTATCTTAGCATACCCCTCTGCAGGAGCCAGCCAAAAGGAATTATGCCTGGTAGACTTTGCCATTCACAACTTTGCTTTTCTTTGTTTCATTGCACTGATTGGATTAAATGCTCGCTCTTTATTCAGTAACCCAAGGATATGGTGATACTGGCATGATTATGCTGTTTATTTTTCTGTTGTAGGAACACAATGTTTTACCATCTTAAACAATGAAAAAGCTTAATATAGGGTAAGTATTATGCAAAGGGTTGTGTGCTTATTACTGTTTCATTGGACACACTAGATGCCCTTTAAAGCTCTCATTATGAGTGAGAAACTGTTTTTAAAACTCACTTGATGTTTATTCTATTATCTCCCCCTCTTGTTTCCATAATCTTGCAGACAAAAAAAAAGACTTTTAAGCAATAGAGGTAGATATGGTATCTGAGTAATATGACAGATAAAAATGAGTCGGGTTAACTGGTACAGAGAGTTGTAAATCACTGTAGTGTGATTCTCAAAGGGTTTAATTAGTCTAGAAATTCCTCTCTTATCTGATGACCCCTCCCTCCTCCTCCTGCATACTGCAACAACCTACAACCATAAACGCCCTGCAATCTGAAGACCAGTGGCCTCAGGAGACTGAGTTGCTACAAAGAGCTGAAAGAGTTGGAAATGGTCATTTTATTGCATTAGAATAGCTCGCCCGAGACTCGGGTAATGTACTGCTAACTGAGAGCTAGTAAAGATAACAGTATGTGGCTGCAAACTGAAGTACGGTGAATTACTGTAATGCCAGTGAGGAGACCTCTTAGTATGAGGCAACACAATATTGGTTGTGTAAACAACAATACAAACTGACTCCATACTTGCTTTAAACTTCCAATTAATATTACAGTGCTACAGTTTTCCTTTAGTGATAATGATTTTTTTGTATTAATTTTTGAGATGGAGCGAAGAGTCTAATCAGTCATCTCATAGAGTTCAACCAGAGTGAATTGAAGGGGCGGGGAGATATGCTGGCTGCGTGCTTGTCAAGCACTCAAACATCAAACAATAGTATGGCTCCATCGCTTATAAATGCTACCTATATATATGGCCCGTTACTGCTTGACGATAGCGTTGTGCTTCTCTATTTCATAGTACATGAACAAACCCATTTATCCCTATCTGTCATTTTCAGAACTTGTGAGGCAACTGTCTCTACGGGTCCCATGGGAGTCCCGCATGTAAGTTTATTTACTCTAATTGAGCTCTGGGTGTAATTGACAGTTTGCGGTCCTAATAAGTGATACCTGATTTTTCACGTTTGTGAGCTTAAAGACAGAATCCTAGTTTATATATGAAGATTAGGTGTCTTTGTGCTAGACATGGGGACCTCAAGCTGGAGGAAGCTACCGTCGCTGTCTGAAGTCACATTTAGGTAATTTTTCACGCTACTGGAACTTCTCTCACAATACATGCGCATGCAAACAATGAAGACCTATTATTATTCATCTTCTGAAGTTTTCTCTTTTAGATTTAGACAAAAATATTTATACAGTTTTTTTTTATTTGTATTATGCTACAAAAAATTGTTTGGATTTTATGTCTTCTAGCAAAACAATGCTGTACATATTGAAGCAGCTAAATAAAAAGAATGTATATATATATATATATATATATATATATATATATATATATATCAGAAAAAAATAAAATGTATTATATCTCTTTTTTACTTT
>CAEGAE010043846.1:0-11226 GCA_903067095.1 Girardinus metallicus
CTATCTATCTATCTATCTATCTATAGATAGATAGATAGATAGATAGATAGATAGATAGATAGATAGATAGATAGATATATGTGTGTGTGTGTGCGTGTGTGTGTGTATTTCCCTTTAACTCAAACATCCAACAGTTTGGCTCATATCAGAGAGCTAATTTATTCCACATTCTACATATTGACAGCATCAATCAAGCGGATCTCTGGGTAGTGGCTCTGTTATTGCTTTTCCTCAGGCGGCGGCGGCCGGCGTCGATCACAGAAATTGTCTCGAGGCCTGACACAGTTTGTAAACCCGAGGGTTCCTCTCAGCGCCAGCCTGCTGCGCTCGCTGCTATGTAGGGCAGAGCTGGGCCCTCTGCCTGGGTGGGTGGGGTGGAGGGTACGGTGGGTGGTTCGGGGAGGTATGGCAGCCAGAACTGGGGCCCCATGCAGGGATGCAAGAGAAAGCATGGAGGAGGGGGCTGTATGCGGGGGTTATGGGGTGCTACAGGGGGCAGAGACGGGGGCACGGGCTGGGCACGGCTGGCAAAGGAGCATTCCCTCCGTCTGTGGGGCTTACTGGGAGATGCACAGTGCTGCTGCTCAGATGAAATCAGCTTAAGTTAGAAACCACGGTTTTTCTTCTGATAAGTGATAAAAACAATGAAAATCATGTAGTGTTGATCATTTTCGATCAGTTAATTTCAATTTCAAACATTTTTCAGGGTGTTGCAAAATGTTTGACGCAATTAATTCGCTTGAATTTTTATTTATTTTTTTATTTGCAAAAGTTCCAGCGGGTATCACTGTGTTTGTACGTTTCGGGTACGTCAGTAATTCTGACACGCGTTAGTAAAAACAGCAGCGGAGGACGACTAACTCGCTTCTCTTGGCCCAAATGGGGCTCGGGTTTTGCTTCGAAATCCGATCTGATTGGGCACTAGGAAAAAAAAAGTTTTGTTGTGTTCCAAGTTGTGCTAAAAGGAGTTAGCCTGTCATCAAAGCTATTCAAGCCTAAAATAGCATCTCAATGCTAACATGTAGCTCATTCTAGCAGTAGCATCCTCAGTCCACGTTTCTAAAGAAATTTGTAGAATGATAAGGAGTTCCTGAAACATTTTAAAGCTGAAGGGCACAACAGCACCCAGCATCAATCTAATGGTGGAATATCCTAAATCCATCCATCCATCCATCCATCCATTTTCTGTTCACCCTTCGTCCCTTAATGGGGTCGGGAGGGGTATATCCTAAATAACAGATTAAAAACAAAAAAAGATCTTTGTCGTTGAGCTCATATCTCTATTTCTTCAATAATTTTAGCATTGAAAATGTTGCTTATTTTGTCTGGATATAGTTTTTGATTAAAAGGCAATTAATTAATTACACGCTCTGCAGGTAACTCGATTAAAAAGTGAAGAGTCCCACTGCTAAAAAAAAATATCTGTGAAAGAAAGGAAATAAAAACAATGTCTCAGTCATGGAGGGGGAAACATACAATGTTAACAAATACAACGGTTCTTGCAAAGATTGCAACAAAAAAAAAACAAAAGAACTGCAGCCCATCTGAGTCAGTACTTTGTAGAAACCTCCTCCATTCATTATAGTTACAGGTTCAAGTCTTTGTACATCTGTAAACTGAAACAGAGACACTGGAGTTGATCTTGTAACTCTCTCAAAAACATCTTGATGACCCAAAGTGTTTGCAAAACGATAAAGAGTTGTGGTAGTATGATGATCTGGGGTTGCTTTGCTTCTCCAGAGCCTGAACCACTTGTTGTAATTCAGGAAGCCATGAATTCTGCTTTGTAATAATAATCACCTCAAACTCAAGAACTCTGGTGTGAAACAGCAGGATTATGATCCAAATCCTGCCAACAAGATGTCTGAAAAACAAAGGTACACGAGTGGTCTAGTCAAAGTGTTGACTTAAATCCAGCTGAAACATTGTAACGGGTTGGTGTGGATTTGCGTTTTGTATTTACTCTCGTTATTTAGTCTGATATTAAGATTTGATGATCTGAAACATTTAATCACGACCAAAAAAAACCTTACATTTTGTAAGGGCGGCAAAAACGTTGTTATTTCCTTCTGCTGTAACCGGCTCTGTCCTGAAACGAGCCAACACTGATTCCATCTCCCTTTCTTCCCCTGAATAATTCATTAGCAAGCATTTTATTATCTGATGGTGATGATACTGTTTTATCGACATGCTTTTGCGATCGACTTTGATGAGGAAACGCACGTCATTAAAACCTTTTCAAGATCTGAAATCTGCGATTGTAGAGACGTGGACTGTGGCGTTCAGCGCCGCTGTCGCCGCTGTCGCCGCTGTCTCTGCCTCTCGTACCAGTCAGAAGTCTTGCAGCTGCAGATGACACACAGCAGGGACTGGAAGGCACCCAAGTACGGTTCATTTCAATAATCCAACCTTGAAGTGATTAATGCTGTAGCACTGGGTTCATGTCACAAGAAGAGCGGATAGAACCTGTAAGCAGCAGGGGAATAAACCTTCTTGATCTACTAATACATGGATTTACCGTGTTTTAGCATAGAAAAAGTTGCACGGTGTGACTTTGTGCTACTAAAAAGAAAAAGGCGGACGACTGCCATGAAGCTGCTTTAGATTTTAATTTCCTTCTACGTCCGTTCAGATTTATCTAGTGTCTCGTTGCGAGGCCCAGATTCCAGGCCGATTGCCAACACAACCGGCGCTATAGAGCCGAACAAATTTATATGCACCCCTGGTGAAGATAGTCTTTATATAAATTCATCTTTTATTGCGGATTCATGATGATAAAATGTCACAAGAACTCCAACGCTTATTGTGAATCTCCAAAATTCACAATTAAAATGACAGAAGATTCATTTTTACCCCTGCAAGATCCCAAAAGCTGCTCGCTGACGATGACTACGGTTGGTTTTACCTCTCAAGTTGACAATAAAACACCCAGAATCTTAAATGTACATGTGATGTGTAAAAGAAAAAGGGACCTGGTGCTTCGCCACTAATTGACATCATGACAAATACATAACAAGATCAGGAAAAAGTTTGAGTGAAGAAAAAAGCGATGGAGAGGGAAGTAGGTCAGTTATGCTAGCTTGACTTTGACAACCTTAACATATAGATGTGCTGCAGAATTCGATGTGTTTCAGTTCAGTCAAAAAAAAAAAAAAAACAACTCTGACAGATGTTTAAATGAGCTAATCAATCACAGCTGTGTTCACCTATTAATAATCGCAAAATAAACAACAGGCCTGAAAACATATTTCTGTAGCGGACTGAATGTTCTGTTCTCTGTGTGGGAAATGTTTGCACATTTTTGCTAGTGCAGCTGCTGTCGGGCTGTTGCTATGGCAGCGGGGCTGTGTGTAGCGTAGCCGACACAGAAAGCAAGAAAAAAAAAAAACTAATATTTTCTGCATTATTTTTTCCTTTGTTGTGGTGCACTGCAGTAAACTCATATCTACACGTCCGGGTTTCGTTTCGTTGACGGCAGCACGGCTACAGACGGCATGTAGAAGAATGGATTTTTTTCCTCTATCGTTGTCAGCATTTTGCTGCATCTGCAGTTTTTCTTGCTTCTTCTCTTAGGTAGAAATGTGCAACACTGCATACTTGGGTATAGATCCGATACCAAGTAGATATAGGGCATGTATTGCCGAAACCGATAACAATAGTTTTTATTTAAAAAGTATCATAACATCAAACTTCTGATATTTAGGTGTTTTTTTTTTTATTTTGTTTTTCCTTTTCCCTAATTTGTTCAAACCTAGAATTTGCACAAAGCTTATAGATATCTACTTTACATAAAACATATGTTAATATGTTTTATGTAAAGTAATCAAAAAACAAAAACTTGTAAAGTGGAAAAATTTATCAGGGCAAATCCGTAATACCAACAATATTGATCTTGTCAATATTACTAGTGTGGTAAGATGGATTCTTACCACGCAGGTATTGATCAGATGCTGACTTGTTTTGGGTATCATTGATATTTTTGGATCGATCCACCCAACGCTCCTTTTGGAGGTACAGCCAATCAGCACCAAGGAAAATAAACGCAGCTCCTGGATTGGCCATCAAGTAGCATTTTGGCCAATTATCCCAACTACCCCAGCTGTCTTTTCCTTGGAGTCATGTTCCACAGAAATATCCGCGAACGCTGAACTTTGAATAGGCAGGAGTCCGTTATATTTCAGCTAAAGATAATATGATGTACCGCATCTGGTAAAGCAGGAGGGAAGATGGCTGCCAATGGCTTATTTAAAAGAAAAACAATAATCTTGTGTTCAGAAATGAAAATAAAAAAAACCCCACAATCTATTGTTTGTGAGAAAGATGTATTTGGATTTGATTCCAAAGTCGCTGCTGGAAAATCTCACAACTAATTAGGCTAACTGGCAACAGGTCAGTAAAATAATTGGGTATCAAAAGAGCGTCACAGATGGACTCAGATTTTATGAAGGAAATTACACACACTTTCCTTCTTTAATAATCTATAGCAGGAAATATCACTAAGATATAAATATCTGTAGTGCTGGAAAATCCGGGTGTCATAAATGAGAGACTCAGGATCATCCATAAAAGCAGTTTATTTATGTATCTACATATCTGCTATTTGAAATAAAAAGAATAAAAAAGTACAAGCAGCTTGTTTTTGATGGAGGAAGGTGGAGTCCAGCGGACTCATCCGTCTTCTGAGATTCCAACCACTGCATCCTGTCGGCTAAAGAGGAGAAATCAAGACAGTTAAGGAGTTATGACAATTACATCAAAGCTAACGGTTTATATCAATACGTGCACATTCACACATAGGTGGTCCACATTTACAAGCTAACTGATAGGACATGATGTTTCACAAAATCTCTTGAAAAGCTTTAAACCGAGGTAATGGCACTTTTTCAACCCAGAGGCATAAATAAGATAGGAAATAGTGTACCAGCAGCTTCAACTTTTTTGTTTTACCCCAAAATCTTGTCTAAATACCTCTAAACTCAAACCCTGTGCCTCCAATAAAAGTTGTACTGCAGCTAGAGAGTCCTGTGGTCCGTCTAATGCCAACATGCCCAGCTGGCATTAGACGGGTAAGTTGGATGTTGCACATCTTCTGGATTCATTGTTACAGCAAAGTTAAGGTTGTAAACGGCATCTGTTTTCAATTAGACATATATTTTGGGGTGAAAAAGGGAAAACATGTTGCCCCCAAATTAACTCAGCTTTCCTAAATATATATAGGGATGTTGTAAGACTTTCCCTCTCCCTCGTCAGACATAATGTACCATCAGATCCCGTTTCCTCCATTTGACTTCACCCCAGTAACTCAAGCCACTATCCACTCTTTAACACGCTCACCGCCTCACACCTGGGAAAAAGAGAAGCACATTTCCATCAAAAAAACAGAAATGCCAATCTCAATTTTTTTTTAGAAACAACTTGGAAATTTCTGAGTTTCAAAAGTCAAAAATGTTAAACTTTTGGAAAACGTAGAAAATTTCCAAAAGTTGTATTACCTTTGACTTTTTAAACTCATGAATTTTTAATTTTTTTTCCTGAAATGTTCAGAGATTTATCTTACCATTTCTGAGGGGTTTTTTTTTTAGCTAATTTTTGACTTTTCAAACTCAGAAATTTCCTCGTTTGCTCTTGAAAATTAATAAGATTAATCTCAAAATTTCTGAGGTTTTTTTTGGCCGAAATGTACTTTTCCATTTTTTTTTCTATCTACAATGGCCCCACCACGCCGTCGTACATCTTCATGCGTCTAACCCGTCAATAATTCCTCATATTTGTCCTCTTTATCTGTGTCTGTTGCGTGTCTTATGCTCGTTCGCTCCATCGGTCCGTCCTCTCCTCGTACTCTCCCTCTGCACAGATGTCTGGCTTGCTTTGCAACAGCTGTCTCGCCATGTGTCACCACCAAGTGTTGCCTCCACTACAGGGCCGAGCGGATGGGGGAGGAGGGGTGGCAAGAGTGGATTAGTCATAAATATTCATGTTCTCTTGGATCCACAACCAAACAGAAAATGGCAACCCAGAAGAGGCTCCACCCATTTAACAAAGACCGGTGGGGGATGGCTGAAGGGAGCGAAGGGGGGGGGGACAGGAAGGACGGATCTGAAGATAGGAGGAGAAGCAAAGAAAACATACAGGAAATGAAAGCAGATGGAGGGAGAGGAGAAGGTATCCAACTGGCTGGTAGGGATTTATAAAACGATACCAGTACAGAGGACTGAAAGAGGGTCGACAGAAAAAGTGGCGCGTGAGAGATAGTACACAATGGGAGTTTAGGCAATGACATTAGAACATTTTTGTATTTTGAGAGCTTTCAAAAACGTCTTAACGCGATATCAAAGTAAGACATGTTGGAGCTTAAGGCCAAAAAAGACTTGAGGAGGCTGAAGTGAGAGCTAACGTTAGCATTCATAAAGGTTGAAGACTCACACAATTAGCAAATCAACAACTGAGGGGATTCTGTACCTCTCAGGTGTGAGCCAATCGGCCATCACGGCTCAAACGCCTGCTGTGCTTTCACTACAACCGTGTGCCAAACTTTACTCATATTCTGTTAATGTCGGAAAAACACAATTTCGCAGTTACACTGTTTCCGCTAACTAAGAAACACAATTAAAGTCTTACACGAATAAGTCTGTTCACACAATAAGTCAACAAAAGAAAATGCCGTGTCATCGTCCTCCTGCTACTTCCTGTCGTCTTAACATCAGCAGTAACGTTGATCGTGTTGATCATGTGACTGGCGGGATTTGAAAAAGTGTCTCTGTTGCAGTTTTGGGGAATGCGCTAATTTTGATACGGCCGACAAACCACCGTCATCCCAGCGCAAAAACGTTTGCCGGAAAATATACGTGCGTTTCCATTAAGCCAATTTGTTTTCGGCATTCCAGTTTTATGGTCAGCAGAGTTGAAACAGAACTTTTTAAATGCGTGTTAGACGTCTCCTTGTCTAAAGTTAAAATCGCTGGAACAGCTTGTGATGTTACAAAACATTTTCCTTTATTTACTCCTAACTATAGCGGGCCACACCAGGCATGTCTGGCCGCCAACCACACCACAACCCAACAAAGTCCAGTGATGTGTCAAACTCTCTGCTCTGCATGTGGACCGAATACGTCTGACTGCGACTGTTTCTTTTAGGGGCTCAAGTGCTTTTATCAAAGAGTGCATTTTGTAAGATGATAAGAAAGACAAGGAGAGTTTCTGGTGGTCTGAAATACAAAAGATGAAGGATTTCAGTTCAACACTCATGTTTTCAAGCTTAACGCATTGCAGAAATAAGTGGGTGTTCTATAGAGATAAGCTCAGGCTACTTCTCTTCAAAGTATAAGTTTATTAACAATTCAAATAATTTAACATAATTTTGTCAATAAAGTCATTAATTTAACAATCAACTGAACTTAAATATGAAAAAAAGAAAACTGAGAAGCTATGAAAAAAACAGTAAATGAACAAACAAGAATAAAGGCGACAACCAGTAATGATGTTGCAGGTCAGTATGAACAGTATTCCTCCAATACGACAGAATGTCAGGGTTAATGTGAATAAGGGGAAATCAAGGAGTACATTTTGCCGAGGAATTTCAGAAATTTTCTAGAAAAAAACGTAGAAATTTCAGAGTTTCAAAAGTCCAGAGTTTGCTAGAAAAAAAACTCAATTTTGAGATCAATTTCTAGAAAACCCCCCAGAAATTTCTGTTTTCAGTGACAGAAATGTCTGACTTATAAAGCTCAATAATTTCTAAGAGTCTTTTAGATTTACCTCAAAATGTCGTCATTTTTTTCTAGCAAATTTTCAATTTTTTCAAACTCAGAAATTTTCTACAAAAACAGCAGGGACATTTCTGAGACTAGTCTCAAAAGTTCAGTTTTTTTTTGGCAGAAATTTACTCCACACACAGGAGGGACTTAAAGTGCTACTGATTTGATGCATTCTAGAGAATCTAATGAACAAAACTTAAAAACTCTGGTACAGGAGGAGCTAGACGCGAATTGTCATGAAAATGGAGAATCGTGTGACAAAACGGGAGCTTTTCAGGTGAAACGCATGAGGATGGCGAGGCAGCGCAGGTGATGGGAGGAACTAAAGAGGACATGACAGAGAAAAGCTGAAGGGAACTCAACAGAAATGCACAAAGAACAAAACAAGAATAAACTAAGAAAGCAAATACAAAGAAGAAACTTGATCCTGGAAAAATGTTACAACAAATTTTTTTTTCTTTTCTTTTTTATTCCTTGTTTGCCATCACATTCCTTTCTGGAGGTTGTCCAGAGCTGCCATCACAGCTCGCATGGCTGTCTGGGAGCAGGCTGTTTCAATTTGTGGTTCTACGATGGTGAAATGAACCATCAAATGCTATCAGGACAGGGCCTTCCCTCTCTGACTTTAATTATGCCTTAAACAAAACCCCACCTATCATCCAAACACACCTAACCCTACGCTTGCTTTGCACTTTAATGCTGATAATTACACAGACTAGAGCAAACTTGATATAAACTGGCTTCCTATTTAAGAGTAAATATAGGATCTCGCTTGTAACTCGGTAGAACGCCATGTAATTTAGACGTAATCAGATCTAAAAAAACAAAAAAAAAACAAAGAGGTGCTAAAGCTAGCACTCGGCGTCATCAACCATATGATCCTCGTTTGCAGCATCTGCGTTCAACGACAATTCAGAAGGTGGCACGTAGGACTTATGAGGTTAAAATTACTACCTTGTCCTGTGTCAGTATCATACCTGTCAAGTTTTTAACTTGAGATATTTACGGAAAAAACATAATACGAGAGCACGGCGGGAAAAGGGGGTAAAAAACAGTAGTGTGACAGCGGAGACTTCACAGCTATGGTCAGTATACATGGTGTGGTAAAATTAGTAGCCTGATTACTGGGAAAGAGCAACGCATGTGGCTGAGACGATTATCTTCTTGTGTTAGCGATGGCTACCTCCAAACACAAACAAGCCGATGTTATTGATTTTAGCACCAACATGTGTTTTTACAGGCATAGAGTGCCATTTTATATCACAGTCATGAAACAATGTTACCTTCAGTTGTTACGACAATGCTGCATGTATCAAATATGACTTAAAAGAAATGTCTTTGTAATTCAAGACCTTGAAATTGGTCCTCTGTCTCTTTAAGAAACTCTCGCTCTTTCTGAAATTCCACTTTCAGGAAGTCGTCACAACATGGCTCCTCCATTAACCCTTTAGCACTGACAAGTAGCTCCTATAATGTGCAGTTGCATCAGGTGTGTTTGCTAATGGCTGCTGGCTAGTCTGAAGGAGCTGAGTCTGGGAGTCACGTAGCAGGGCTGCTCTGTGAGGTGGAAGCTTGGAAACTGCAGCACAGAGGAGGAGCTTGGTCCTCGAAGGCGGAGCTAGGTCCACCCAGGCGTTTTGCACAGCTGAATGGTTGCCACAGGAGATTTGAGGATTTCTTAAACATGCATAAAAGAATCAAGGTAACACCGCAGGTATGCTTTTGATGAGGGAATAACATCATAACATGATGTAAAGCTCAAATAAATAAATTTTACATAATACTGCCCCTTTTATAGGTTTTTGTGTCATTTCCTTCAGAGGTTTTTGATGCAGCAGGCGAGAGACAGGGGGAACAGCTCTTGGTTGTGACAAAATGTGAAAAAATAGTATGAACTCATCCAGCTGTCGAGGACCGAGGGAGACGACAACAACTGCTTGTAGCTCTCCTAGTATGAATGGTGAAAAAAACAAAAAGGTTCAAGTCAAAAACACAAAAAGACAAATACAATCACACTCTGCAGATCTGACAAGAGACAGCTGAATGTGTGAGAAACGATCAGAACGAGCAGAACAAAGTGGATGAGCAACCAAGTGTGACAACAGGCGACTTCTGAGTGAGAGAGGAAAAGCAACGGATGGAGATGAGGACCGAGAGGTGGACAGATAGCTCAGCACCCTGGGGGAGGGGGGTGTAGGGGGGACAGACAGACAGAAAGAAAGAGAAAAGGGGGAACAAGGAGATAGCAGATAGCGAGCCGGGGTGAGGGGCAGCAGATCTAAACAGACCGAGGCTCTAGTGGCTCTTCCTCTCGCTTTCATGGAGAGCCAGGAAAAGAGATTATAGCAGCCGTGCTTTTCTCCTTATGTAGGGGGGATGAAGAGGGAGGCCCACTCTTCACTTTCCCACCTCCCTCCCCTCCTCCCCCGAATGCAGGCGACACTCTGGTGGTAAGGGCTGGACCCAAACCAGAGCGAATCACATCGCGCGGCCTCACTCTGCCGGCGGAAGGGCGTTTGCTCCGATCAAATGCTGCCATTTTATATAGATTTGATAAAAGAGTGTTTTCTTTTTAAGTTTGGAGCTTTGTAATTTATCACCAGGAGAGGGTGTTTGAAGGGTGGCCGCTCTCTACAGGGCTCTGCTGGGACACTTCCGGGAAGCCTCTGGAGGGCTGCGACTCACTGACGGAACAAGAGCTTTGGATGCGAGTCCCACCACCAAGTGCTAAACGCCTTTATTTTCCTCTCTTTCTCACGCACACACACACACACACACACAAAGCAGCCATTAGTCTATACAATAGACAGCTCTACAGCCTCGCTCTCACTCCGTTTCTCACACGCATGACACATAGACGCGGTGTGAGTTAATCAGACCTATAAACCCTCCTTGGCAGCGGGGAGATAAGCGCCGCGCTGCCAGGCCTGGCCCTCCAGAGAGCCGCGCTCCTCCAGCAGTGCCGTGGAGCGGCCCTGATAAGGCCGGGGAGTGCGGGATAACACCCCGCAGCCCTCCTTCCCTCCCTACCCCAGAGAGGGATCCGCGCACGCGCTCCTCTCAGCATCAATTAGCCCAAATTCCCAGGAAAGGCCAATAAGCGCCAATCGTCCGTCGCCATCAGGTGTTATTAACGTCACCTCCGAGCCTGCAGGTGCGTGAACTGGGTGTGTGTGTAGGGGTGTGTGTGTGTAGGCAAACGTTGTGAAAACACATGGTTAATTGCTAATGCAGTGGATAGCGTGATAAAAAGCAATCAGAGCGCAGGTTTTAACAGCATCTGGGAATCATAACGTACCACGCAGAAATGAGATCTCCCTTTAAGGTGCACGAGGAAGCTAATTAGCAACTGTTTTATCAGTTCGCCCCCCCCCCCCCCCCCCCCCCCCCCCCCCCACCCCACCCACACCCCCCCCCCTCCCCCCCCACACACACAAAAAACAAAAACATCATCATAAAGCACAAACAAAAA
>CAEGAE010043860.1:0-20529 GCA_903067095.1 Girardinus metallicus
ATCTTTTAAAAATAAAAAAATCCAGAGGCAACACAAAAAAAAAAAAAACAAAAAAAAATTTAAAATGTGAGATTAAAAAAATGGTATCTGTTGATAAAAAAAAAAAAAAAAAAAAAAAAAAAAAAAAAAAAGAGAACAAAAACATATACGGGTTACAAAATTAGCCCAATTTAGAAATTAAGGCGTAAAAAAAATGTGATATTATTTGATATAATTTTAACTAAAAGTCATAAATGACATGATATTAGCTTCTATAAAAAAATAGAAGCTTTCGGTTCTTGTTCAGTTTGACAGTGCAAAAAAAAAAAAAACTAAATTATTTGGAGCTGAAGTCACAACATCTCAGAAAAATATGTTGTTGCTGAAAACCAGGATAGTAATACTGATTAAGATCAACCTAAGATTTAAAAACATTCTTTAAAGTTGTTGTGATGACGACTGTGATTCAATATGTTGTGCAGCTTTTGTGCAAAAACACTGGCTGATAACCGGAATTGGACAATTCTGAGCTTGAATCCAAAGAATTTCGTTAACTCTCAGTGTTCATGGAGGGGGTCAAACATCTGATAAGACGGAGACATCAGCAACACTTGAATTGCTAAGAAATAACCTAAGTGGTAGACCAACTCATTTCTCAGCATTTTAAGTGTTACTACAGTCAGCTTCACCTTAGTAATTCTGAGCACGAGTTGAAACACTGAATATTTTGATCAATGAATGTACCAGGAGACTTGGAGTCATTTAGAAGGAATTTTCAGGGGAAACTTTGTTTTTTCTTCTTCTTTTGTTTTTTTTTTTTTACAAAGACATGTCAGATGTCCATGGAGTGGACTTCAGTAAATACCTGAAAAGCTGAACATATTGCAGCAAAGTTGTTCTGTTTAATGGTTTTGAACAATCAACCACTTACAGGACATCCTGGATTTGGAAAAGTCAGTTGCTTTTTGGAAAGGAAGGGGCTCACATTTTCCAGGGAATAGACGCTGAGGCTGATGTTCACAGTTCCTAATGCCAACCTTGCTAGTCATGCTGATTGTTAAGATGCTTGAAAAAGCTTAAAATAATGTCAGCTTCAAATAATTTAAAATATTTGAACTCTGTTTAACAGTAACTCATCTGCTTCTAATATAAAATAATTAATGATCACCCACAGCATCCTATATTTCTGAGCACAAAGAAATCAGATTAGGATGAAACCAGTGTTGGCAGGTGAAAAGCTTTATAAAAAACAGAAATCGGTTATGGGAAACAAATCCTTGATCATTGTATTTCCTATGCGTTACTACTAAATTTTGATCAAATAATACGCCATATCAGGTCATTAAAAATTTGGATTTTGGTTTTTCTGTTGTTAATCATTCAGATTAACAACAGAAGCAAGCACAAAGTTATCACACATTTAATTAATGTGTCCATAAATGCCAAAATAATCTCCAAAGAGATTACCTGTGTTTTTTTTTCTGTGTCATTATATAATGGTCATACATCTTTGTCTGATCGTAACTGCACAGGTTTTGCTTATCCCTTCATGTCCTGGGACGCAATGCGCTTACAGAAATAAACAAACTTGAGCAAAACTGCAAGTTCAACATTGTCCTTTTTTGATAAACTGGTGTATCAACAACATCTTAGCTTTCAGGAGTGGATCTATCGGGGGAGACCTGAATGTTTTATATCGGGTTAAAGTTCTCTGCCTTGCTGTAACTGAGCAGATCGAGCTGCAAAGTCTGAAGTTCAACATGAGGTGTGGGTTTAAACAAAGCCGAGTCAGACACAATATAGTTACAGAAAATTATATTCACAGGGCTAAAACAGACAACAATGCAATACTGCTATGGCTGCATTTGTCTTGTAACGAACACAGTGAACGCGACTAAAAAAAAAAAAAAAAAATAAAATCAGGTTAAACAAATGTAATTTAGAGAGGCTAACAGAAAACTTTTAATAACGTGACTTTTTGCATGTGAAAAGACAGCATGCTATATTGTCTCCCCCCCTCCCATTTAACTCGTAAACCAACGGTTGCATCACTTTTAGCCCAGCTTTACTTACTATCGTCTCTCGGACGCGGTTGTGGAAAAGTTGCTCCCTAATCGACACTTCGTCCGTTTCCATCCTCTAAAAACCATGCCACCGCCCTGAGCCCTGAAGCCGCTGAGAGGGCCAGTTTGATTAAAAATGTTGAACTGGGCGCATCGTCGCAGGTCAGCAACGGATGTATCAGTTGGTTAGAAGCGCTGAGTTTTAAAAATCGGATACAGCCACCCTGATCAAAACCGGGCGGAGCGGGGCCATTAGGGGCGGAGCTTAGCACCAGAATGAATCCCCTTGATTGGTCAACGCAGCTGTCAATCAGAACTAAATTAAAGAGGTTGTTTTTTGGCTTTCAGAGATGTTCTGTGCATTTTTACTAAGTAGCAAAAAATGAGCTCATATCTAGTAGTAAGATGATATTTGAATTGAAAATAACTAATTTATGTATCATAATTAGTTAGAGGAAATCTGCTTAACATTTGTTATTTTTTGTGATTGGAATTTTGCACACCCCATGTGACATTTTTATTGTTAAAAAAAAAAAACATACATTTTAAAGCATCTTCTTAATTACATTCATTCATACATGCATTTTCTTATGACACTAAGATAATGAGTAACCTTATAAAGAAGGCTGCCTCAGTTATGGGAGTTGTTCTGGAGTTTCTAGTGCTGATTGTGCTATAAAGAAATCTCTGAAATGAAAAGAGAAGCATAGTCATCTTCTTTGCAACACAACAATCTAACAAAAAGAGTCTTCAGTGATAGACTTCTTCAAATCTAATTAAGGACAGGCTTCTGTTGCAAAAGAACCTTGAATAATAAGGATTATTAAATCATCAAATTTTATATTGGGATCAATGAAATATTCCATCCATCCATCCATTTTCCGCCGCTTATCCGGGGTCGGGTCGCGGGGGTAGCAGCTTAAGAAATGTTATTGAATTAAATTAAATTGAACCGAATTGAATGAATGTGCTTGATGTGCCTCAGAAGTCGGAACTCAGATCTAGAAATTAAGCCTCCCAATCCAGGTTGCAAGCCAGAATATGAAAACCAGTGGGTTTATCAATTGTTGTGATGCTACTGCTAAAAAATATATACACTGATAACAACATGTGTTTTTCATGTTTCACTTCAAACTCTAAAATGAATATGATTTCAAATAAATATTGTGCAGCATGAACGCCACAGATTCAGTTGTTTAAATCAGCTTCTTTCAATACATTTTATATGCATGGGAGTCGACTCATATTAGATATTGTGTGGAAGGTAAGATGAGGCTTATCGGAGAGCTTTGAATTCCCTGTCAGAATTTGAACTTGTCAGAAACTTGTCAGAGTTTCGGACAGAAGTCAGAAACTCTGACTTCAGAGTATATATTAGAAAACACCAAGATCATTGTTTGTGTGAGTAAAACAAGGGAACAATGCAGCACAAAACCTCTGCTTTTCAAAACACCAGGGCCTTACAGTCAAAGCAACATGTATAATTATATCATTCTTGATTTGTGGAATGTTTTACATTTTATTATTGCTGATTAATCAGCTGCATCTTTAACAAGTGTTTGTTATTTTTACAACAGGAAAAATTTTGAAAATATTCTTGAACGTACTGAATTGTCTCAGTCAATGTTTTAGTAGACTATTTTTCCTTCAAGGCTTCTAATAAATAAAGAAATATTCAAAGCTTATAACATTAGCATCCTGTTTTTAAAAAGTGCTCATCAAGCACTTTGTTTTTATTCCACCAGTCATTATGACGTTCCATATCTAGGCTGATGTGTAATCTTATTGTCATGATCCAAAGTCCAACTGTTGCAACAACGTGCTGCAACTTCAACAGCGGAAAGCACTGAAAAGAATTTCTCAGGATAAGGATTTTTAAACTAAGGACTACGTAAGTAAAACAACCTTTATGACACAAAGCCAAATACTAAATATGTGAAAGGAACAGATGGGCCTGGTGAATAGAGGAAGTTGGTTGATATCTTTTGTTTTTTCAATCTACTTAGAGAGGTCATATGATTCTTTTTCAACGGCATTAATTTCTGGGGATGTCAAAGTAAATGACTTGATGATTATGAGCTAAAATAAACCCCATTTATATAACATATTAATCCAAGTAGGGACATGAATCACAGAGATTAAAAATCACTCTGACTTTTCTGCCAGAAATGGCTGGAACAGCTGGCAGATAAGATCAGGAAATCACCACATGTGGCATCATGTGAGTTTCGGAATAGCTCACATGGGTTACCCCCCACCCCCATAAAAAAAAAACAAAAAAACAAATAAACTCAGTCCTTCTTAATAACTTCTTTAAAACACTCTCAAATGTGAAAGCTGACATAATTCTGTCACTCCATTGCAGGAACTAAACAAGGATGACAGCTCACTAGAGCAGGAACTGATCCACTGCTACAACAGTATGGTGAAGAGAGTCCTAGTAGCCTACGCCCTGTGGGCGATGGGTGGGCCTTTGGGTCTTCACCATCTCTACTTAGGGAGAGACAGCCATGCTCTGTTGTGGATGCTAACTCTGGGGGGTTTTGGCTTTGGCTGGGCGAGAGAGTTCATACGTATTCCAGCTTATGTCAGCGAGGCTAATCGAGATACAGAAAAAGAAAGATGGCCTCCCAAAGAGGGACTCCCACCTGTCAGCCCCTTCAGATTTGCTGGGCAGGTGTGTGTTGGGATCTACTTTGGAATGGTTGCTGTCATTGGACTAAACTCCCTGAGTTTCTTCTACTTGATTGTTCTGCCCCTAAGTGTGGGTGCAGGGGTTCACTTGGTGTCCAATGTTGGTCAGCAAACTGCAGATCTCCAAAAAACCCTCACTGCCTGTCTTGTGACATCACCAATATTCTACGGCAGCTCTCTCTCACCTCTTCCTATAAGCTTGGCTGCTAGCATCACTGCTTCACAAAACCGCAGGTTCAAACCTCCGAAAGCCCCTGGCAGCCAGCAGAAACTAGGTGAGCTCTTTTACATACTCAAAGATCCCTTACTTGAATTCATAAAACTCAGTTGAAACTACATTTTCTCCACATTTTGTTCAGGTCCACGGCTTTACAGGATTGGTCTAGCTTGGCTTGCCTTCTCTGCTCCACTGGGTTATTGTTTATTTTACAACACTACAGCCACACTATATTACCTGTCGGACTCAATAGCTGCACTGCTGGATATTTTCTGGTTCCTGCCTTGGCTCAGAAGTTTGCTGGAATACTTTCTTTTGATGCCATACCGCATCCTGTGTGCATTGACTGGAGGGGGGTACCACGAAGAGGCTTGGAGGAAGGTGCTGGAAATACTGCTGAAAGAGTACACACACAGAGAAAAAGAGGCGCTAAAAGTGAGCAGGCTATGAGTGATAAGTTAAAATGTCCGTGCCCTGTTTCTGCTTGACATTCTCTTGGTATTTGAATGTTTGTACTCTAGGTGTTGTCATTGGAGACGGAGGCGTCTCTTGAGGAAATAACTCGAAGCTACAGGGAGCTGGCCAAGACATGGCATCCGGACCACAACCCCAACAACGATGCTGAGAAAATGTTCATGAAGGTCCAGGAAGCTTATGAGGTCTTGATGCGATGGCACAAACCCCAGAGATTCAAACAGTAGTGCTATTTTTCTTACAGATTGGCCATTATTGAGTTTCATTTAATAAAAAAAAAAAAAAGAACTGTTTGTGGATACATGACAAATCACTTGTACAGAGATATGTGTCTTGTTTATTGAGCATCTCTTCAGTTGGTTTCAGATACATTTTGCAGGGTTTGCAGGACATGTTATTATGTTGATATGCATTTCTTAACCAAGGTTTGAGAGCTCTTTGTTTGTTTGTTTGGAAGATACATCATCATCATCATCAATCCTTGTGGACAGATGGAACAAGAAAAGTGTCTAAAATATTATTGTCCACTGCTGTATTTGCTGCCATCCAGGCAAATTTACCTGTCTCTGCATTGTCCATACGTTTGGAAATCTGGGAGGCAGCTTCACATGTTCTATTGGATTGGCATGGCACCAAACAACATTCTGACTTCATCATCATGTTCTACTTGCAGATTCACATTTGGGCCTTTCAGTTTGTAAATCCCATTTCATCCTCATTATTTCTTTCAGTCTGTGTTCTGAAAGGAAGCGTGCTTTGAAATCTACCTTGATGGGGTTTTTTATTATTTGATTTTTAGAACTTTCCGATTTGGCAAGATTTAGGCTGTAGGTAACGTTAAATTAGAACACTCAACCCATTTTTCCAGACCCTGTGTTCTTTTGCCTTTTCTCCTACAGCCAAAACCGTGCATGTTACGTTAATTGCAGGTTCTAAATTGCACTAAGGTATGAATGTGGGTATGAATGGCTGTTTGTAACACCTGTTTCTATTATGGCCCTGTGAAGGACTTGTCACTTGTAAATGTAGTATTCTGTATGTCTACTATTGCCCAGCGGACATAGAAACCAGCTCCCCTGTGACACTGAACCTAACATAAAGCAAGCATAGACAATAAATGGATGGATACATTTTCATCTGGCTTGATCTCTTGATGGAACTATGTTTCCTGTCAGTCAGAGAGATGCAACACTTTGTATGGCCTCCTGTCACTCTCTTTTAACTTCACACTCATTTGAAGACTTATAGACTTGTGCAGGTATTTGTTTCAGAAGTGCAAAAGATAAGATAATTCTTTAATTCTTTCGCTGGGTGATTTAAAAAATATTTTCTCTATTAGATTTTAAAAGGATATAGAACAGAAATGTCAGATCAGTTGTTTGGAGGCATGTTTGTACAAAGCCATGCTGTTTAAATGTATTAAATAAATTTCTGTAATTAATTTTTTTCTCAAAACCTGAACATCATCCAATACATAACAGAATTGTACTTTGCCTAAAGCAATAGAATTTTACGCCTGTTTGATTGTGCCAAAAACAACAATTTGCTGCCATCTTGTGGTACAAATGTAATATTAAAAGAAACAACGTCATTACTAATTTTTACCTGCTGTCATTATCGGGAGTATCAGCAGGTACTATATATGTTTACTTATAAGTGTTTATAATGATCAAGATAAGTGCAAATAATAAAAATAATAATACACATTTCCGGCCTTTACGTAAAACTTGTTGCTGGCTTGCTAGACTGACAGCGCTCAAAACACACATTCTCACTGGGATTGTGTAATTTCTAAGAGCCTATGTTGTTATAAAACTATAAACGTCCACATATTGTTTGTGTCCTATGTGTGTATCGATGCATTCGACAATCACAGGATCAACAGCTCTGTCTGTATCCAAGCATGGGCCCGGAAGTTGTTTGGGTTTCAGGTGAAAAAAAAAGACGAAAAAAAGAAAGAAGGGAAGACAGAAAGAAAAAAAAAAAGATCCCAGGGATGCTGCCGTCGCTGGGGAAAACAAACAACCAGGCAGACAATTAAGGAAGGAGCGCACCGATCGACCTGCAGGTAAGGACGAGGACTCCGCTGCCCATCCGTCGCCGCTTGATCGGCGTGTTTTTGAATAGTTGCTGCGGGTGAATGCCATTTGTCGTGTGGTCGGGTGCCATAGCAACGGCTCGTGAGAAACATATAGCCCAGGTCGGTTTGACGCGCTCGGTGTTGGATGACAGCTGCGTTCATGCGGACAATTCGCTCAGTCGCAACTCCTGCAACACACTGCCGCCGCCGCCGCGTCTCGCCGCGTCTCGCCGCTGTCTGGAGCCGTGCGTGAGCTGATCGGACCAGAAATCCTCCGGGAAGGCTAAAACAAGTAGCCGCGGATGCTCTGAGAGAGAGAGAGAGACAGAGAGAGTGAGGCATGACACTTAACTGGAAACATATATGATCCAATGCATACTCGACAATCTGAAGGCCAGAAAGGATTGTAAGGCAAGGATTGGAGCCGATGCGCGTCCCCTATGTTTTTATTTATCTCTGTTATTTTATTTTAATCGCCGTGCCCCGGTGTGGCTGGCGCGTCTCCCGGCTGCATCAGCGCCTGTTGCTCCCCATGCGCGGCCAATGCCAGGATATTAATTCTCCCTGAGATGTGCTGTCTCCGCCTCCCCCTCTCTCCAAAGTCAATGTCCACTGTTGTCATCCATTTGAGCGAGAGGTGCTGCCGCCTTGTACATCTTGGTCTGTTTCCGTTTCCTAACGTGAAAGCTCCGTCTGCTCCCAGTGAACATAAACATGTTGGCGGCTATGTCTAAAGACAACGTAAGTCAGCAAGGAAGTGTCTGGTCTCGGTGTATCTATCTGTGTCACTTGGTTATTGGATAACTGTTTTATGTAACGTGCACTATATGCCCCTTAATGTTAATTATTTGGCAATTAGGCATGAAGGAGGTGGACAGAGTAGGAATAGATGACAAATGGGTGAAATACCTGTTTAACCTTAACTAACAAAAATCTGAAAATCAGAATGAATATAATATAATATAATATAATATAATATAATATAATATAATATAATATAATATAATATAATATTGTATAATATAATATAATGCTAAGGTAAAAATAGCATGTACTTTGATTTGTACAAGTTCCAATTTGAGCTTTTAAGTTAATATCATAAAACTTTTAGATATGATTAGTACACTGAATCACACCGAACCAGCTCTATAGTTTTGATTATATTAACCGTCAGTTTGCTTTGTTTAAGGTATTTTATGTTAAATTTTTCTGAGAAAAGTTCTTATTTATTTCTATAAGGTGTATTACACAACTTAGAGTAAATACAACATCTGGCTTGAGTTGTTTTCCTGTACTGGGAACTACAATTGTTCTTTCAAATAAATAAGCAGAGTTTTCTCATCCCTTGTGAACATATATGGCAGTCATGTTTTACTGCATTAAAATATATATTATATGATTATTTCTATGTTAAAATATGAGTCCTTTGCAGTCTCTGAGGATTTTCCTCAATCAAGACTTTAGCTCTGGCTGGTTCAGATGTTGAGGTCTTTAGGTGACAATTTTCATAACCTCTTTGATATTTATTTAACCCTATAAAGACTTTAAAATTCCATGATTATTTAAAAGACACAAAATGAACTTCAAGTGCATGATTAGAACTTTTTACTAATAAAAGTTCTGGCATGGGTTGTTATGGGAAGAAAATAAAACAATTTAGTCAGAAGGCTATTCAAAACTTCCGAGGGTAACAAACCAGTCTGTGACCAATGCTAATTGTTTAGTATAATGTTTAATCTTAATAAATAGTTTCATTTAAGATCAAAATATTAAAATAGAGAGGCAATAAAAACAAAAATCTTTTAAAAACATGCTCTGACATTACTCCCCTTGGACTGTTAACAAAAATGTCCCAGCTCCTTCCATGTTAAACTCTAAAAAAGAAGGTTGGTTCACATAAAAAAATAATTAATAAAAATACAGTAAAATTAAAAGACTTGGAAAAAGTTTCTTGTGCTCCACTGAAAAGCTGACATTTAGATAAACTGTAAGTATATAATACCAGTTTGGACTAAAGAGAAAACAAGGATTTGTTCTTAATAAGGAATTAGCAATTGGAAAATGATGTGTAAAGTGCCAAACTGTTTTGCTTTTCAAGTTGCACTGCTGTAAAAAGATATTGGTCCAGATAGCTTCTGTTCTGGTTTTTATGTCACACCTAAACGTTTCAAATCATAGATAACCTCAGTACATGTAAAAAGTGGTTTTCACATGATGCCATTTATTAAAGTAGTAAAGCTATCCAAAACAATGTAGCCCTTTGTAAAGAAGAATTTCCTCCTCTTGTTAAATCAAGACTTAACTGCCACAAACTCCCTTTTTAAAAAGATGTGTTCAAGCTCCTTATTTAAACCCAGTTCTGGTTACTGTCTGGCATTTATAATCAGGAGATCAAGTAGAACTTCTCTGACATCATAAAATAAGTGAGAAGCTCTTTAACGGCAACATATCTTACTCTGATCTTCAATAACAGATCACAAGCAATATCACTAAGATCAATCAGTCTGTCAACAAAAAAGACTGTTTTGTGACAGTCTTGGGATACTTTACTGTTCCAGGACCAAGACAGCTTGTCATATTTGATGGAACCACCAATTATGTTCTCAACCTGAATATACTGAAGGAGTAAATCTGACCATTAGAGATGGATGATATGGATTTTAAAAATGTTATGTGGCACTTATTGCAATAATTATAAAAGTAATGTTAAATGTTAAAAAAATGCATCAGTATAGACTTTTTTACCATCCACACAAAATGGTGCAAATGCACAACTAATTGTTAATTAAAAAAAAAATTATTTAAGTGTTGCTTTTATAAAAGCAACATTGGAAATAAAGATCTTTCAAATAGAAAAAGTAAGAATCCCAACCAAATCGATAGTTTTCAGGTTGTGCAAACATCACAAATTCCTGAAATAACTGAAATGATAACTTTTTTCACAATAGCAATAAATGGTAAAATAATTTCCCATCCCAACCAACCATTAGTTTGTGACCGTGAATAAAATTTAATGCAGTAATTCCCATTAATCCATCCATCTAGGATTGATTTTATTTTCTTTTTAGTACACTCATTGAAAAGCATCTATCAGCAAACATCATGTTTACCAGTCATTAAGACAAAAAAAAACCTAAACTGGTCAAAATTTTCACATTTTTAAGTTTGAAGTAGTTTATTTGAGCAGACTTCTTAAAATATGTTATCAGTTAACTATTGTGTCAACTCATGTTGAAAATACTCTTCATTTGCCCTGTAACCCCCTAAACCTTTTCTTGTGTTGGTTTCAACTCCTCCTTTGACACTGTCTACCAGACGATTTGTATAAATGTCAGGCCTTTCATTATTGTTTGTTAGACAGAGGAGTTTCACCAGAATACAGAAACAGTCAGATAGAACTCAGATTTAAAAAAAAAGGATACTTTTCTTTTAAGTGAATTTGATATTAGACAATCGGGTCTGAAAGCCTAAAGTACTCTGCATTTGCATCCACTAACTGATTAGCATATTTTTTATTAACTATAGCAAAGGTATTTATTTTTAATACTTTTTAAAAAATATTTTATTTTATGTTTTAAAGAAATTTTCATGAATTGAAACATGTGTTTTTTTGTTACAGGCATCTGGTGAGAGAATGAATGCTGATGAATGTAATGGACGCTCATATTCACAAGGTAAATCTAAACATTTATATATGTGTATGTGTTTTGTACTGAAAAAAGTTTTAAACTCTTTTAAATTTTCTTAAAATTTGATCCTAATTCTCAAGGATTTTGCTAAACCTTTTTCTTTTTTGGGCTTTTGATACTTTTTTGTCATTTTCTCTTTAATTCTTGTACATTGCTGGACAATTTAGCCTAAAAAATAGGTTTGAGGACAAATAGGGGATAAGCAATTAACTGTGATATCTGAATTCAAGAAGTTAATTAGATATGAACTTGACCTGTTTGCTGAAGTGCCTTTAATGTTTGTGGGGAATTAGTGCTAAATAAATAAACTAAATTAAACAAATCTACTGCTGGTGAACAGTAACAGAAAGTCAAATCTTTAAGAAGTGAGAGAGGATCCAGCAAACTCCTGACCTAAAAGATGCATCATCGTAGAAACATTTAAGTTGACAGTTTTGTAGACATCATCTTGCTGCTAAAATGCAATCAAATATAAATAGTTTCTTTGTAAATGTGTTTGTTATATTTCCTTGAGCTTATAGGAGATGATTAGTTTGGGGATTTGGCATCCATAGATAAAAATCACAAAGTTCTTTTCAAACACAGAAAATAAAACATGACTAAAAAGTCCAAAAACTAATTCAATAATACAGATATTTAGACAAAAGATAACATGTAAAAGATCTTAAGAAAAAAATGTTGAATGAAAATGGCTGCTTTTCGTAATGACTCAAGAATCTGAAGATAGTGTAAAAACAAAGGAAGATCATTCAACAGTTTAGGTCCAACATTCTGAAAAAAGTGACCCTAACAACTTTTCCATCTAGACTACAAGTAGACTTTGATTTGAGGATCTGAAGGGCCCGAGTTGGAGTATGTGGCTTTAAGTATATAAAAATGTGTTGAAGTCAGGATTTCATAGTGAATTTGAAATGGACAGACAAAGACATAAAAACAGGAGAGATGCAAGTTCTTCTGTTTGGTCCAGTTAACGGTTCTGCTGCAGAATTTTGGACCAGACTACTGCTATCTTCTGGACAAATCCAGAAGGACTTGTTGCAGTAGTCAGGACGAGCGAAAACATACGCATGAATAATCATCTCAATTCAATGTGTTGATACCAACCTTCTCAGTTTGGAGATATTTAAATGATTAAATCTCTTTTGGATTGATTGACATTGATTGAAAGCAACACCTAAATTCTTCAAGTTTGGCTTAACTGCATAATCTTTTGCCTGTTCAGAGAATCCTTTCTCTTCAGGGCAATGATAACAGACATGCTTTCTTTTCAAAATTCAAATAAAGCAAGTTATTTACATTTTTTTAACCAGTTTGTAATTTTTAATGAGATAGAGCTCAATGTCATCTTAGTAAAAATTATATATAAAAAAAATGTATAATATACAAAAGGGGAAAAATAAACCCCAAAACAGAGCCAAGGGGTACCCCAAATGTTGTATCTGTGGACAGCAAAGAAATGAAAAAATCTCTTAAAAATGCTTAGTTATCGGGTAAAAACTGAATGAAATTAGAATCAGAGCAAAACATTTGTTAGTCACAGAAATTCTGGGTAAAGATATTTTGTAAGAGTAAAATCTTCTACAATTTTAAGAAAGTTTGAGTCATTGGAAGAAACATAGAATATAATATTAATATAAAGGAATAATAGAAGAATTATTTCAGAGTGCAGTGGACTCAAAATAGAGAAATCAGCACACCCTTTGCTATGATTACTTTATTACAATATATTTGTGTTGCAGGTAATGGAGGAGAATCATCAGCAGAGCAGGATTTTTATGCTGGGTTGCGGGCCATTTCTGTAAGATCTCCCACCAGCCAGCAGTCCTCGCCTCACCGCTCCCTAAGTGGTCAGCTTTTGCATCACTTAAAATTATTTCAGTCTTATAGTATGAATTGTTTTTTTTTTATTTTTATTTAAAGCATATATTCAAGTTTATGCATTTTCCTCTACCTTTCATTCTAAAAAAAAAACAAAAAAAAAACAGACTCCATTAAGGTTGAGCTGTGTAGCGATGAAGAGTCTTCAGGTGCCCGACAGTCTGAGAACAAAGAGGCTGCAAGGAGCAACGGTGGGAAAGATGACAGTGTGGCTCCTGCTGAAGAAGGAGGTCCAGCATTTGCCGGAATCGGAGGAGAGAGAGGGAACATTTACAGTGAGATGGCTACTCCTAATTCGTCCTCACCAGGACCAATCCGGCTGCCCAATGGGAAGCTGCAGTGTGAGGTGTGCGGGATGGTCTGCATAGGACCCAATGTGCTGATGGTCCACAAGCGGAGCCACACAGGTGAGACGAGCCTTCGGCAACGGTGTTCACGACCAAGCGTCGCAGACATTAACACGTGATGAATAAATTAATGTAGCCCAAACATCCACGCACACGTTTGCAGGTGAGCGACCTTTTCAGTGCAACCAGTGCGGAGCCTCTTTCACCCAGAAGGGCAACCTGCTGCGCCACATCAAACTTCATTCAGGAGAGAAGCCTTTCAAATGTCCTGTTTGCAACTATGCCTGCCGTCGGAGAGATGCTCTTGCTGGTCATCTGCGCACTCATTCAGGTAAATCAGTGAACTCCCTTACAACAAAGCTAGATTGACATAGGTTTCTGCTTTTTTTTCCAAGCCTATGAACGTAATGATCTCCAAATTCTGCATCCACATAGAATTCAACACTTGAGCCAGAATCAGCCTTTAGCTAAAAGCCTGTTAAAAAAGGGTTTTCAATGGGGTGCGGTGGTGGAACGGGGGCAAAGCACAACTTATATAAGGAGGCTTTAGTCCTCAACAAGGCCATCAGAGGTTTGAGTGATGATGATCTTGGCTACATGTCCTCCCCTTCTCTCATTACTCACGCTCCTGTCTAAACACTCAAATAAAGGCCCAATAAAACCTTAAAAAAAAGGTTTTACATTTTTTTAACTGTCCAGAGAGTCAATATACCAAAGTCTCACTTAAAACAGTAACAGTCATTTGCATCCAGTCCACTTGGATCAAGGCTTCATAGAACCTTCTTTTGATGGAGTTAGAACAGATAGTTGTTTTTGACAATGTCTCCACCTGCTTTTCGTGTAGGGACTGAAATCATGGACATGTTGGATCAGCAGTCTTTGACCTAAATCTGGCTCTGTTTGTACGTTTGGGTTATTGTCCTGTTGGAAAGTGGACATCTGTTCCAGTCTCAAGTCTTTTGCATCTCCCCATTGAAGATTATCCTTCCTGTCCCTGCTGAAAAAAACCATGAAGCATTCACCACCATGTTTTAGGACTGAAGCTGTGTGAGTCAGTTGGTGTGTGGTATTACCTGTTGCGAACGGCATCTTAACATCTTGCTGCTTTCTTTCTGCCATAAATGCTGAGTTTGTGGCATACTCAACTAATAGTTGTCCTGTTGGCAGATACTTCTACTTGAATTGGAAGCCTATTTTTTGTGCCTACTTATTTATGTTTTATGGTATCAGATTAAAGAGAGATGAATACTCACATTTTTATTTGTAGCTTGTTCCTTCCTCTTTACAGTTCCTGTGCACTCTTAGGCATTGAACTTAATTGATGTTGGTGTATAACCAAGTAAATGAGTGCTACAAGTGGGTACACTTACTAGACTGGTCCATTTCTCCTTTCTTTGAAACTCAAAGGAAGTAGGTCTTCATCACAATTTTCAGTTAAAAACAAAAAAAAAAAACGTGACATTTACAAATTTTAAAAACAGGAAATCATGTGAGTGCGCTTTCAATTTTGAGAACATATGTGAACAGCAGGTGTTCACATACAGTGTTGATGTAATAGTTCTGGCTGGATGTGATCAGGTCGCACAGGTTCATTTACAGAGAAACCATCGCTGCGAACTGGATTACAGTGAATTGACGTCAGCGCTTCCGATGGCTTACCAAACTGGAAGGTTGCGGTGAGGGGTTAGGCGGTTCCTTTACCGTCACTTTCGGGCTTCAAATATCGATCTCAGGAATTTCTAATCGAAGGGAAAATCCAGTCTCATAAGCCAAGATATCGGTGCTACTTCGTCAGTAAAAATCCCCTCCAATAGACGCACAAAATCTCTAACTTTCTGTCACGAATAGAATAATTTTTTATTTGTTTGTTACGTCTCTGGCTCGACAAGCAATCATTAAAATGTTTTCCCTCTGATTTTCAGTTTCTTCCCCGACAGTGGGAAAACCTTTCAAGTGCAGCTACTGTAGTCGCAGCTATAAGCAGCAGAGCACACTGGAGGAACATCTGGAGCGCTGCCATAGTTACATGAAGACTCTGGACTCTCAGATGCCACCTGGTAACACGTGACACATAGAAGATACTCAGACCCTTCATGAATTAACATATACTAGTTCATGTGTCAGTGTTATTAAGCTTGGGCTTCTCCCTGTGCAGGTGAAGAGTCTGTAAATATGGAGAGCATCACTAAACCCGTACTGCAGCCACCCAATGAGAAAAGGCCGTTTGTGGATAGACTGACTGTCAGCATTACCAAACGAAAGAGGTCAACACCACAGAAGTTTTTGGGTGAGCTTGTTTGACAATGTAATACCTCAGATTTACCTTACCAGTCAAATATTTGCATACACTCATCAACAGAAAAAAAGATATCATTTTGGACATTTCATATTGCAGTTGTCAGATGTGTCTTCTGAGGTGATATGATTATACAACCACCTCAATGCAATTTGAATACAAGAACTTGATTAACTGCGAGGAGGATTTTCTTTTTCAAAATATGGGTCACTTTGTCGACAAGGATGTTCACTCAGCCCCAGTAATAACAATATGATAGTAACAAAAACAAACTTCTAGCATAATTCTGACTAGATATTTGACCACTTGTCTTGGCAGAAATGGGAGAGCTCCATCAGATTGATTAGTTATCTGCGATAGACCCAGCTTTAAAAAATAGACCACATTTTTTCTTATGAATATGAGCTCAAGGTCGTTCCAAAAGTCGATGTTATCTTGCTTCAACTGCTCCAAAATCAGTTTTGGATCATCCTGTGGGAACAGGCAATTGTTTTAGCCATCAACCTGAAGTGACACGGAAGAATTTAGAGGGAGTCCTCCTGTATTATTTCATTTACTTTGTTGGATATAAGAGAGGGAAAAAGACTCTCAGCATTATTATGTCATCACCACACATAACTCAATGTTGTTTTGTTTGAAAGCCAAAAATAGACTCCTCATACATACTCTTAGCCATAAATAACTTTTAGCTTAATCTTTTGTCTTATCTGACAATGAAACTTTACTCCCTAAGAGATTTGGACTGTCCATCTAAGCAACTGTAAATTTCTTTCAAGTTTTCAGGAGTTTATTTTGCAACAGGCACTTTGTTCTTGGTCAGCAATCTCTCGGTCCATGCTGATGTTAATGTACTTCACTGTAAACAGTGACAGTGGTTTTGTAGCAGTCTCCAGATCAGTTTATGATCATATTATGCTGACCATAAACTGCTCAGATTATGATGATCATACCCAATCTTAACCAATTTCCTTTCCACAAAGGTAGCAGTTTGGGTTGGATGAGTGAAAAGTTTGACACAGTTGTGGTCTAAGTAGACTGGCCAATTATCCAGCCAGAACCAAGACAGGACCCTGATAGCAACAGATGACAGCAGCATAATGTTTGTGGCTTCTATTACATATTACATATGCACAAAGAGACAGTTTCTCTATTTTCAACATGCAACGTTGTTTAATGTGCTGTACTTGATTAAATAAATTTGAATTGAATGATTAAAAGAAAAACGTTTGCATCCCAGCATTAGAGTGCTGAGTGCAAGATGGTGACTTCCTGTAAAGAGTCAAGAACCGCTGGGCCAAACCATCAAATATTATCACTCTGTGTGAAAAACAAAATTTATTAGTGCCACATTTCTTTTGCAGGAGAAAAGCACATGCACCTTGAACCACCAGAAGCACCTTATGAACTGTCCTCTGGCTCTGAAAAGGAAGGGGATCTCCTGAGCTCCCATTCTGCTGGAGACTCATCCGGTCTGGTTAGTTCACACCTCCACTTCGCAAGAAGTAAAGCCGAGAGCCAGGAGTTGCCCTCGCTGCATCCGCTACATCCTGGCTTCGTGGCAGAGCTCCGAACCGTTGTGGGTTCCCTCAACAGTGGCGTGGTTTCCCAGGGCCCCCGAACCCAGGGCGCGTTGGGGCTCGCAGCAATGTCCCTGGGCCTCTCTGGGCGGGAGGCAGGCGAAGCCCGGGACGACCAGCCCTCGGCACACAGCCACACCACCTCGCCCAACGGCTGCCCCGACTCTACGGACACAGAGAGCACAGCGGAAGAGCAGAGCACAAGGGCTACAGCCCCTACAAGTACCTCCAACAACCATCACCTCCACTATCTGACCCCAGCACTGCCTCGCGGCCATCCCACCATCAGCCCCAGCCAGGCCAAAGATTTGGACGCAGAGTGGGATAGAGGGGGTCCTGTTCTCCCGGGTGTTGTAAAGAGAAACCCAGGCTCGCCTCTTTCCTCCAAGAACAATTTCCAAGTTTTGGACAGGGGGGGCAGGCCTGTGCGCTCCTTCTACTGTCGGCATTGCTGCATCCTCTTCCTGGACCACGTCATGTACACGATCCACATGGGCTGCCACGGCTTCCGCCAGCCCTTCGAGTGCAACATCTGTGGGCATCCCAGCCAGGACCGCTACGAGTTTTCCTCTCACATCAGCCGTGGAGAGCACCAGGTGGGCTGAGGACAGGTGGTTGCACAAGGAGGGGTAGACTGCTATAATCTAAATGGGGGCTCATGTTTGTTCTGCACCAGATCAGCTATTTTAAATCCCTAGTTTAAGTCAAATAAATCCTGAGCTTGCTGTGGATTTATATCCTACATGCCACAGGTGAGCAAAAAAAATCTTTTTAACGCATCAGTTAGATTACTTTAGACAAATTGAATTGTTTAACTGATTGCACTCCCTTATCAAATCGCATGGCAAACTACAGGTTTTGCCTCAGAAGTGCCTTCTTTGGGGATTTCCTCTGAACACACACTCGCACACAACACAAACACACACCCACACAAAAAGAAACAGTGGAGAACTGGTGCTCAAGAAACCCGACTAGCCATCTTTTCCTCTGTGATTTTAGAAATGATCACATCCAAGAGGTCATGTTCACATGCAGTTATTGAAAGCATTTATCAAAAACAGGTTTTATTCAGTACGCACTGAGAGCTTTGCTTCAGCGGCTGAGGAGGATGCTTTCTGTGTCAGGTGAGCTACATACACACCGAGAGCTGTGTGCCTCTTGAGTGTGGGACGAGCTTTTGTCACAGACGAAGGACAGACGTGGATTGCCTTAACTCCTACAGCGGTAACTGTTGTAGGAACACATTTTGTTTACAGCACGGTTCAACAGTGTGCAAAGCAGGCATGGGCCGGTATGAGGTTATCACAGTGTCAGATCTTTTGAGAAAAGTACTTTGCTTTTGTGGCATTACTGTATTTACAAAAATAATTTAGGAAAAATTGAATGAAATTATTTATTTTCTTTTAATCACTGATTGTTATTTTTAATATTTTCTGCTTTTGGCCTCTTGCTTGCCATAAAGCAGCACTGAACTATGGCAAGCCTACATTTGCTGGCTTATTGAAAATTTTTCCGCAGGGTGTTTGAAAGTCAAAAAGTCCAAAACATTTAGGCCTGAAAAAGTCTTAAAACTGTCCAAATGTCTTACATTGCATGTTTCTTAAATTTATACTTGTTGCCAATTTTATTTTTAATTTTGTAGCATTTAGCAATTCATAAAAACGTGAAGTAAATCTGACCACGAAGATGTCTTGCTGCAGCATTTTAGGTGAAACAGACTTGTCACATTATATTCGTATTTATTCTGATTCTTATCCCCACTTTGGCTCTTTAACTCTAATGACATGTGGCATGTCATTAGAGTTGATATTTTGCTTAATACTGAAATAAAGATCATTTATTATGATCACATAGCCACATTGTTTTGGAAAAGACAATTGGTAGAATGTAGAAAATTACTTTTAGTTGTTGGTTGCCGAAGCGTATATGAAACTTCCTCAACGGCAGGTATAAAACTTTTACATTTCATATGAGAAAACTTTGGTACAAAATGATCAAAACTGCAAAGGTATGAAACAATGATGGGGTGAAATGACCAGCAGCCTTAGTATTCATAAAAGACTTAATAGATGTGATGGGTGGAGGTCTGGTATTTTCCATCCCATTTCTTTCCCTGTTATTAACAATCAAATTAAACTTTGTTGTCAACAATGGAAGGATGGAAGTGCCTTTTCTGAGCTAGATGTCCTGCAGTATGCAGAAATAGGTGGGGGAGGGGATATCACCACAAACCACAAATCCCTTTGTGGTTTTGCACTCAGTTTTCTGTTTGATTTATGCAAACAGAAAACTAACTCTGCTGTTTCTCTTACATCTCATTAAAATGACTTTAAACCATGAAAACTGTTTGACAAAAGATAGATACATCAATACCGATGCCCATGCCTAGTGCAAAGCTAACTGTGTGGAACAGAGCCTCAGGATGAAGCTGATTCATTGAGTAAAATTAGGATGAAGTAGGCTTTTAGATTCCAAAAGTGAGTTTTAGGATACTGGTGCAGATCAGACCATGAGCTTCGTCGCTTATCAGAGCCTCACTGAATGGACCCAGGGTGCTCTACCTCTCTGCAGGATTGCACTTTTTAGAATAGGTTCCCTGCTTACATATGAACGTCTTTACTGAAGCACTTCACTGCTTTACAGAGTTGTTACCTGTGATTGTTCTACTGCACTGATGAATTTAACAGTGACAATTACTGACCACCTGGTTTAGGTGGTGAGTTTTTACTGGAGTCGGCCTTCTGCACCTTGGTTCGGGACCGGTGAGGGTTGAACCGTCAGTTCAGCTTAAATAATCCCTTTGTGGTTTTGCACTCAGCGGCCGCAGCTGAGATTTTAAACAAGTTCCATAATGTAAGTGATTTAAGAAATTATTTAAAGATGAATTATTAGCAAATCAGTTTGAATCTCTTCTGTTATTATCTCACTTGTGATTATCTACTTAGTGTCGTTTGTTTCTGCCTTGGTGTATTTAATCAGCTATATTCCAAATCTTATCCAGCATATTCCTCAAAGTTCATGAAATGTTACCTCCTGCTTCTTTATAGCACCCAAATACCTTATTGCTACAACATGATGAATGATGTGATGATGTTAATATCGGGAACATGAAAGAAACCAAACTCAGTATTCTTACTTATTATTGTTGGTTTGCTGCTTTATAGTTTAACCTGAGTTTCTCTACTAGCAAGCAAAATGTACTTGAAAACAGTTTAAAAAAAGATACATATATATA